>PVKN010014439.1:0-19191 GCA_004027915.1 Capromys pilorides | reverse complement strand
CCAGGGAGATAGCTCCATGCCACAAGTTCCTGCCTGGAAAGTGTAAGGTCATGAGTTTGAACCCTGGTCCTGCCCCTCCCCCCCAGAAAAATAATACTAATAATGGGTGGTGAGATTTACCAATCGTCAAAATTTTGTAGCTAATTGTTTTTAAGTTTAGACCATAAGAGCAAACATTATGACTGTATATCTAAGCAGATATTAAATTGGGAATTTATATTACAATTAGTTCCCCTACATTCTGTCTGGTCATCTCCCCTTGAAATGCTTGGATTCTTCCACCAGGCTAGTTCACCTCAGTTTTCTATTGCCACCTCTGTCTTGAGATGATTCTCCCATAGATCTTGTTCTAATTTGGGGCCCAGCGGGCCTAGCAGTATAACTCAGCTCACTGGTTTAGGATCCACTGAACTCGAACTGGACCCAGTGGGCCTAGATTGGATCTGGCTGCTGTGCTGAAATTCTTCTGGCTGTCACTCATATAAGTGAGTCCTCTGTGTCTTGATGTCAAGATATTCTGCTCCTGGTTTTGCTTATTGACTTTCTCAGCTGAAATTCTGCTGCCCAGTCCCAAATGGGGCCTCACTATCAAAGGTTATCTGTGTTTTCATTTTTAAGAAATACTTCTAAAGCTCCACATGTCAAATTAGATATACAATGCAAATTAGGAAATACTTTTAACTAAATGTTAAATATAACACAGCATGTATTAATTATATGTACCTATGAGAGAATTGAGAGAAACACAGGGCCATCAGAACATATATTATAAAGGAAACAGAAGTGAGAATTCATTAATAGTTCAAACAACTCTCATGTAAAAAGAATAACAGAAAAATGAATTCTAAAAGGGTAATGTATAAAATGACAAGGAGAAAAATTAATGGCATAGAAAACAGGCATGCACTAGAGCAGATGGCCCAGGCTGAAAGCTTTCCCAAGTAGACCAACATGATTGTGAAGCCCCAATAATTTTAAGTGAGAATGATAAAGAAGCAGTGAAAGAAGACACAGAGAATGAGGAAAGCTGTGGTTTAGGTTCTGAATGTCCCTGAACATGATCAGACTTGATTGCCTGTGTCTTGCACTGCAGTGGACAGAACAGACACTGAGGGGAATGTGTCCAGGTCCATGTGGGCAATGTCCCAGTGCAACAAAGATCAAGAAAGATAAGGTGGGGGACTGATAAAACATGGACCAATATGGATGCACAGCGGCTGTGCTAGGAATATAAAGGCCTGATAAACAGGGGTACCTGCTTAACACTGGTGGTAGTTACTCACCAACTAAGCACATGAATATGCTGAACATGATCACAGAAAACCATGGCCACCAAACCTCTTCTCCTGCACCTTGTGAGAGCTTTGTTTAATCTCCTCCTGGTAATAATTTTTTAAAAAGCAAAAATTAATGACTTGTGCAAAAAGACATTTCCTGCATTCCTAGCTTTCTTTCTGATTATTTATGATTGTGCTTCCACTTATATTTAAGGAGACAGTGTCCCACTGTGTTGTTCTGGCTGGCTTTGAGTTCATGGTAATTGTGCACTATTTTATATATTATGTCAATACATTTTAAAATTTCAAAGAATTGTGCAATGTGTTTGAAAATATAATTCAGCAAAACTGACTCAAGAAGAAACAAAAAATCTGAGTAGTCCTGTGTAATCACTTCCCAAATTCCATCTCTGTGTTAGCTCCATCACGGTCAATTTGTGTGTGAGGGTGTTAGCTTATGAAGTGGAAAGGCTTATTTGACCAGAGCTTTGGAGGTTTCAGTCAAAGATCAGACAAACTGTTGCTTTGGGCCTCTGCTAGAAATGCTGCATGGCAGTGGAGAAATGCACAGGATGGAACGAACTGCTCATTTTATGCCCTAAATGTGAATGGCAAACAAGAATGGGACGGATCTTCCAGTCCCTTTCAGGGACAACCAATGACTTGAAGCCATACCCTCTCACAATAGTGGCACCTGGAGATCATTCCCTTCATGCAGAAGCTTTTCATACACAGTTTTATTTACTTTTCACATGGCTGAGACAAAATAGCTGTGTCACACTGCAGCAAAGATCAAGAAAGAGAAGGGGCGGGGCTGATAAAACATGGACCAATGTTGATGCACAACACCTATGCTAGGAATATAAAGGTCTGATAAACAGGGGTACCTGTTTATCACTGGTGGTACTTACTCACCAACTCAGTGCATGAATATGCTGACCGGGATCACAGAAAACTTAAGGGAGGAATGGTATATTTCATTCACAGTTTCTAGAGATATGAATCCAAAATGGGCTGACTCTAAGGCATGCTGCCACTGCACACAGATATTACAGAAGAATAACGGCACATGCAGGGAGAAGGTAGCAAAATAATAATGCATGACCACAGCTCTTTCTATGTGTTACATCTTATCCATGCTACTGAGGGAAGGTAGCATTCACACACTTCATCCTAGTTAGCTCAATCTTAGCTGTGCACCAGGAATCAATTCTAACGACTCACTTGATAATCCCGTGGGAAAGCCCCCCTTTTTACTGTGATAAGCTTTGACTGGACATGGAGACACAGCCATAACAATGTACTATGGCTAGTGTCCCAAAGATTCATGTAAATAAATTGTGCAAAGGTATTTAGTTGATCCTTGACAATTACCAATATCCTATCAGATTTAGCATTGCTGATAAGTTCAAATCCAAAGTCACGTTTGAGATTTCCTTTGAGAGAACCTCCATACACATCAAAAGGAAGTTCAAAACTTCCAACATTCATAGGCAAACCATAGAAATTTCCACTGAAGAAATGAAAAATAGGGGGATAGCAAGGAAGGGGATGGAAGCAACACAAGATATAGGAAAGGAAACAGTAAAATTCACAGTTCCACTATCAGTATCCCTGACAATGTGTGGCTAGTTGTGAACTCCAGAGTGCTTGGGTGGCTCTGCCCCATGGCATGTCTGGTTCATGTCGCTTGCATGGCTTCTTTCTTTGACTAGCTCTGTTCCCTCCTTACAGCTTTCCTTGGGATATCCACACTGCTGTCTTGTCCAAACTTTTGACATCACCATTGCACTTTGAGCATCACAGTCACAGCTTTGCACATGATACTCTCAAGAGAACACTGTCTAACTACTGAGGAATTCCTCTGAAACAGGTGAGTAATACTTCCTGACTCCACAAAACTTCCCTTATGCATGGGCACAAAAGTAGCACCAAGAGGATGACATTAAGATCTGCTGCCAGCCAGACTAGTGGCAAGCTTCCTTCTCTGTGGGCTATAAGTATCCAATGCCTATTAATCAAATCCTGAGGAACAACTGTCCTAAGCCACAGACATTCTGGAACATGGTGATCTGGGAGTGTGTTCTCAAAAAGTCCTTCTCTTTTGTCATTTCAAGCTGCATAGTATAAAGTCTTTCTGCTTTATGTGAGACTATCAGGCTATGTTTTCTCTCTCTTTTTTCTTCTTGACTATCGAGACCTACTCAACTCTATCTCTGCAGTCTACAACATTGCTGAATCTTCCTGTTGGTCTAAGCTCAAAACATTTTAAATCATTCTGCTGCATACCTTCTGTGGGGCCATGTATTGCAAGATGATTCTAGGGTACAGTGAAACTAGCACTCGCCTTTGTGTGCGTGATTGGAAGAGAGAAACTGCTATACCCTCTTTTCTGATCAAAGGTCGAGGTCCTAGAGATAATGACTGTTGTGGATGTCACAAGAGATGATAAGATCTGACATAGATGATAAGGCTCAAGAGAAAATTTGCCTCCTCTTATTTTTTTGGTGCAGGGTTTCACAATGCAGTTTAGGCTGGCCATGAAGTCACTTGTAGGCCAGGCTGGTCTTGAAGTAGCAGTGCTCCTCTTGCCTTAACTGCTTAGTCCTGGAATTGTAGGAATGCACCAGCATGCACAAATGGAAACTAGGTTCTCCATTGCCCTTTTGGCTCATCTTTGCCCTTGTCTTTTTCCTTTTCTTTGTGGAAATGTTTTGATCTCTCTAGTTCCCTGTGTCATCATTCCTATCTCCAGAATCACATTGCCTTAAATTCATAGTGCTTAAGTCAGATATAATGAATACATACAAAGCGTCTGGTTGCCTGGTGGCCTTTGATTTACAGAGCAACTGTTTCTGATGGATGTCTCTTTCACACCCCTCTATATTTTTTTAGTTTTAGTTGTTTTATTACTTTTAATAAGAAATAACAATGAGACAGTTTTAAAATGCATTAGTTGTACATCTCCAATAGTTAACACAATGTATATTGTTGTCCTTGTAGTAGTTATTCAGAGTACAGGATGCAGACATGATAATTTTTCTAATCATTATTGATACAAAAATTTCCTCTCATTGAGCTAAAAGAAAGTAGTTGTATACATAGTCCAATATTCCATAATCATAGTGGGTTATTGGCAGAACTGGCAAACACTCGTTTGGGCCACTTGCCTGCTGCCTATTTGCAGGTGTTGGCTGCTGCCACCACTGCTGCTGGTGCTGCTGCTAGTGCTGCTGCTACTGTTGCTCCTGTTGTTGCTGCTGGTGGTTATGCTGATGATGCCTCCTTGGAGTATAGTTCTGCTTCTCCAAGTTAAAGATCTTACTGCTTTGCATTTTTATACCCTCAACTAGACTGAAGACAGCAAAGTGTCTATAGTGTTAACTTCAGTTTCACTAACTGCAGCAGTCCTCTCCACAGAGCAATGGCGATTCTACCCACGCTTCACCATTCCAAGACTGGGCTTTCGTTTTGAAGGTCTCACTGGCTACAAGCATCTCCACGCTTGGATCATGGACTGATTTCAGGAATTCTGGCAACACACAAGGCATAAGTGTTGCTGTCAATGAGTCCTCATAATCACCCTGATGAAGTCTTACAAAGAGACAGTCGTGGTTGCTATGTTACATCCCTGGGGTCCACTAAGAACAGATCTATGGTGGTCCCCCAGCCCTCAGCTTTCAGCTGCTAACTGCAGACATGCGGATGCATATGTCCTGCAATGGGGCCCATGGGTTTGAGCTGCAATTACTACAACCTGCTCTGGACTCAGCATGCTGTTCCTGGTCTCCATGGTTCTACTTGCAGTTCGATCCAGGAAGCCAAGGACATTCACAGACATGTTGAGTTGATCTGTGTAAATAAATATCTGCTTATTTTTGTATGCTTTGTTTTAGTTGAGAGAGTTGAACTCACTGCCTCATCCTTACCAGGTGTCTCAGTTACTCTTTTCTAATTGCTAGGACAAACATCTGACACCCAAAATGAAGGAAGAAAAGGTTTATTCAGCTCACAATTACTGGGGATTTCAGTTCACACTCAGCTGGTTCCAACTCTAAGTGGCACAGGGCAGATAACATCCATTTGTTGTGGTGGAATAGCAACACTGGCAACAGAGAGAGTCAGTCACTCTGTCTCCTTATATTGCATTCAGGCTATCATGTCAGGCTGGGAGTAGTGCTCACACCCATAATCCCAGCAGTACTATATCCATAATCCCAGTGGATCATGAGTTAATCTCAAACTCTAGAAGTCCAAGCCACAATGACTGCACAAGGCATTGTGGAGACAACTAGACAGATACCATAACATTCTACCCCTGGAACCTCAAAGTCTCATGCATATCCCTTTGTGAAAAAGATGTTTTAGTCCATCTCTGAGTTTCCAAAGTCTTCCAGCTTAAGCATTGCTCAAAATTTAAAGTCCCAAGTCTCCTTCAAGATCCAAAGCAAGCTTAAACTGTGAGCTTCAGTACAAAAGAAAATTTAAAAACATCCAACATTCAAGGCAGAAGATAAGCCTTACCATCCCAAAAGGTGAAAACAACAGGGGAATACAAAACACGGTCCAAATCCCAGCAGGGCAAACATTAAATTCCATTGTTTCAACTGGGACACATGAAGCAGGCTGTGTTGAGTTGTGAGCTCCAAACTCCTTACATGGCTCCACCATTATGACACTCGTGGTAGCTTCCATGGCTTCTTTGTTGAACCAGCTTTGTTTCCTCTTCGAAGTTTCCTTTAGATGATCCATGTTCCTAGTTTTTCCAAACTCCTGTGGTTTCACTGAATAGGCTTCTCACTTGCCGCTTTACAAACAGCCCCCTCAGGGGCACCCTGCCTTACCACCCTGGCCTTCTTCTGAAATCAAGGTAGAAGATTTCTTAACCTAAGAACTCCTGTATTCTGAATGTTCCTAAAACCAACACCACATGGATGATGCCAAAGTCTGTCAGCTGGAGCAATATCCATGCTTCCTTCAATCTTGCCTGTAGGGATTGAGTGCCTCGATTGATGAACACTCTGACCCTGATTTCAACAAATAAATTCTCCATGCCAGCGTCATTCTGAAACCTGGTATGGCCACTTCCACCATTATGGGACATGGGGCTATGCAGATTTCTTCTAAAGACAAAGTCCCTCTCTTTTGCAATTCTGAGGCTGGAAAGGATGGAGACCTTCCAACTCTTGTGATGCCTTCAGGCCATCTATTCAATTCTCTGTTTCCTTTCCAGCAATGGAGATACTTTCAGCTCTAACTTTATAGTCCACAGCTTGATAGTAGGTTTCTTTCTGGCCAAACACACATTTAAAACCATCCTGCTGCACTCTTTGCTCTTGATTTTACATAAATATGGTGAAAAGCTCCCTATAACAGCCATGATAACACCCAAATATTAGGGTGCTTTGAAATATCTTTTGAAAGATTAGTCAGTCCACCAGGCTTAATTTCAGTCTCAGGCGAAATCTCTGGACTAAAGAAAATTCAGACAAACTTTGGGCCAAGCCCTTACATAAATTATCTGGAGCACAACAACACATGAAGTCCTTTTTCCCAGAAGAAACTTCCTCAGCCTGGTCTTTACAGGCAAGCTTTCTGTCAGTCTTCTCATCTGACTCTGCCTTTAATCTCCCAAACAGAACAGCCAAAGATGTTCCAGCTCTTCACAATCAGATAACCTTTCCAATCCCTTCCCATAAACCAATCCGAAAAATTTGTAACCCACATGATCAGGTTTAGCCACAACAGTGATTCCACATTCTGGTACCAAATTCTATCTCTGTTACTTTTCTCTGGTTGCTGGGACAAATACCCAAAATGAAAGAAGGAAAGGTTTATTCAGCTCACAGTTACTGGAGGTTTCAGTCCACATTCATCTGCCTCCAAGACTGAGTGGCACAACGCAGAGAGCATCTGTTCATTGGGGCGGAACAGCAACAGAAAGAGACAGAGACAGAGAGATACAGAGAGATGGAGAGATAGAGAGATGGAGAGAGACAGAGAGATAAAGATAGATAGATAGAGAGAGAGAGAGAGAGAGAGAGAGAGAGAGAGAGAGAGAGAGAGTCAGGCAGACAATGTCCCTGAAGATTGAAGGAACCTGTCTGACACTACTTATTCAGTTGCATCTGTTAATAAGCATTAATGAAGCAACCAGTAGGAGACAGGTGTGCTACCAGAGATTTGGAATTAACCAGAGGACACTGCTGGCAAAGACTCCACTACTCCACTTTGGAGATGAGAGATGCAGATAATATTACGCTGATCCAATGCATGAGGTTAATTCTGTTATAAACTATGGACCATCATGTGACATCAGAATATGGGATGTTAATTCAAATTCCACTTGATACATTAAGAAGGGGCCCAGGTGAGGGATATGCATGATGTTTAAGGATAGATCAACTGATCCAATAGCCAGAGGATAGATAAATAAACTGTGATTTCAAGTTAAACCCTGAGGGGGTTTGACTGACCTTGGGAGATACGAAAGTTCCATGTTTTGTTATAGAGGTCTTACTTTAAACGGCCCTTAACCACCTAACAGAAAATTGTAATCTCCAGGCATAAAATTCGAAGTGACATTAGTATGCTGAACTGTAAAATGGTTAAATCAACAGCTTTCATCATTGCCAGTTTTCCAATAACCCACTGCAATTATGGAACATTGGATTATGTATACAGCTACTTTCTCTTTGTTCAATGAGAAGAAAATTTTTTGTGTGGCAATAATGACTAGAAAAATTATCATGTCTATACCCTGTGCTCTGTATAACTACCAGGAAGACAACAATATGCATTGTGTCAAATGCTGGAAATGTTCTACTAACATGTTTTGAAACTGTCACATTGTTATTTCTTATTAAATGCAATAGAAAACAAGAATGTATTAAAAAAAAGAGATCTGTGCACAGGCTCAAGTGCTCAAGTGCACAGGCTCTTCATGTGGAAAGGGGAGGAAACATGGTACACACAGGAAGAAAATAAGGGCAGGATGTCTACACTGTGAAGAGTAGGACACCATTTCCAAGATTCTCTAAAACACCAGTGATCAGGACAGAAAACATATCAAAGTTGGCCAGGACCAAGTGACTGGAGAAGGCACAGTAGAGCCTGGATAGGTGAAGCAAAGATTCATACTTTGATTGCCATGTGTGGGTTACACATTGTAGATACATCAGAATTAGCAGAGTCATGACATAAATAAGGAGAGTTTGAGATAGCAGGTGAATCATAGGTCATGTGCTTTAACAGTGAAAATCTGCTGGGCCAGGGAGACATCGGGGAAGGAACAGCTACTCTCAGGCTAAGGCCTGTGTGAACAGACCTGTGACTTTTAGGAGGCATTATGACCAACCTGTGGGGGTGGAGGGGGAGGACAGGAAGCATTGTGGGTCTCAGAGAGAGAAAAATTGACTTCCTGTGGTGTCCAGCCCCTGTTATTCCAGTTTTCTGGGAAGGAATCTGAAGCAGAGGTATCTGAACTTTAAACCCAGCCTGAGCAATGTGGCAACCTAATGAGACTCTGAGCCCATATTAACTAAAAAGATGTTTCTCCAGGAGCTCAGTTAGAAGATGCTGTTTGAATTCCCAACCCCCACCATATACATGTATATACATGGGCATACATACAGGTGCTGATTATCTTGATTTTATATTCAGTTGTTTAATTCAATAAAGACAATACACAAAAGTTCTACTAAAGCAAGCAGTACAAAGGAGAAACTCAATGAGACAAGAAGGCTGAGTGTAGAAAGAGTAGATTTGAGAGAGAGGCAGTGCCTCAAGAAAGGCCAGGAGTGCACCCACAGGTATTCAGTGCATTCAAGGTCCCAGGTACAGGCCCTGCTCTTTCAGGGCCCAGGGCCCTACTCCCTGTGCCCTGATCTCATTAGAAGCAGGGCGCCCACATGGGATGAGTTCAGAGAAATACTGCCCTCAGGCTCTAATGTCTCATTCAGCGGCAGGGCAGGTCAGCCCACTTTCCAATCCTCATAAATATCAGGAATGCTTTGGAAAGTCAGCTTCACACGGAGGCCAGCCACAAGCACGACATCTGTGTGGAGGAAAACTCAAGAGCCAAAGCCAGGTGAAGGACCTGGTTTCCCCCAGCTGAAGCTTTACTGTGTGTCCTGATCCTTGAGTTCAAACTTTTTCTTCTCTCTGTCCTGCTGTGTGTGTGTGTGTGTATGTGTGTGTCTCTCTTGGTCTTTGACCATTACTTTAATTCAAATACCCAAAGTGTTCAAGATTCTTCTTCTCCAGTGAGCTGGGAGTGCAAGTGATGTTATCATGCACTTTTTCCGTGAAGTTTTAAGAGAAAAGTCTCTAGTGTCTTCCACTTACTCAACCTGTCTATATCTCTTTCCCTCTGTGGAATTGTGATACTCACAGGACCTATTCCTGAATGGGCCGTAACTGAGTCACCACATTTCTCACACTCATTGTAATGCTTAGGCACAAGCTTGAGCCTTGAAACTCTCTGCTGAGAATACCTGTATTTCCCTTTCAGTAGTCTTCACCTTCATGACCCTGAGAGTTCTGTGTGTGGTGCCCACCTTCACTGCTCCAGGCTTTAGCCACTATTTCGATGTCTTTGTATCTCACTGCCACTCTACCTTCAGTCTCCCTGCTTTTCTCTATCCTCTCTGTAGTGCTCACACTATTTGCTCCCAGGAAGTGGACCATGAATGGCAGATTTGATTGTTCCTTCTGAGACATAAGTGGGTAGGGTGCAGCTGATAAAAGATATAACAGATGCGCAATATACAGGGCAGTGCCCAGCATGTCAGCTTGCCACCCATCACTCATGAGTGGGCATAACTTGGGGGTTTACAGGTGTGCACTTTGCCCATGCTCAGCTATACATGAATGGATGTCAGAAATGTAGAGTGTGACAAATTCTGCTTTATGTTATGTATTCATGATAAATGTTTTGAAGTTCATGTTGGTCTAGTACTTTTTTTGCTTATCCTGCAAGTTTGAGGAAAGCCCCAAAGTCACCTCCTCTCCTCCCCAACAGGTGCTGACATGGAGACCAGAGCACAGACCCTCTGGTTCTGTCTCCTGGGATACATCATTCACACAGCTCCAGGTACCTGAGTGTAGGGGTGCAAGGCAGCCTGTGTGCACCTGCAGTGTTGAATACTGCACAGTCTGTAGCTCATATTGTGGTCTACATAGCACTGGGCCAGAAAGGCAGTCTCTGGGGATGTTTGGAGTGTATTCAGAACTCAATGTCCCTTCTCCTCTGCTGGGCAAAGACTTTAATGTCTCTGTGCCAGAGTTTTCCCCTTTCAAAGCTGTGCAAACAGCTTAGAAAATGAAGTCTAAACACAAATCTTCCCCATGCCAGCACGGGTCATAGACCTGATATTAGATGTAATTAGCATGAGGACACAATTGTTCAGGTGATTTTACCCTGGGTGGCTGTTGAGTGTAGTAGCTGCTTCCCTCCCTGCAGAGTTCAGCACACCTGAACCACTGGAGATGGTGACTGTGCAGAAGGTTGGGTTCTAGCAGGATACAGTAGGTTCCCTGAGTGGCTGTGTACTGTGCCTTGTTGTCCACTCTGCATGTCCAGCAGACAGAATCTGCGGAATGGTGGCATCTATGCTCTCCTTGGCACTGGCTCCTTGAGAGGGAGGCCTAAGTGGGTAAAGCCATGAAATGGTTAGGCACAGCTTTGAATCCCAAAGCTCAGAAGGTGTGTCCAGCTGTGGAACTGTCCTGCTGGACCCTCAGAGTTGGAGATTCATAGCCAGTTTATGCTTTGTTCTCCTGATGTAACCTGTGCCTCAGTAATCCTGAACCATAAGACCATAATGTGATCCAATTTCAGCTCCCACCAGATCCCACCTACATACATGATCCACTCTTTTAATCTGCCTCTAGGAGCTGTGACTTCCCCTGAAAAAATGTTCCGTGATTTGCCAGTTGTATTCCCTGCGATCAGGAAAGTAATCGATGGTAGAGCCTTTTGCCGTCCAATTTCACAGCCCTGGAGGGCAGCACTATTCTTCAACAACACTATGAAGTGCTCCGGAGCTCTGGTGCATCCCCAGTGGGTGCTGACATCTGCGCACTGCTGGCAACCGTGAGCAAACACAGGGGATGGTGACAGCCTTGGGGGATGAGCAGAGGGCTGGATGGGAGGGAGCATTTCTTAGGTGGGAGCATGTGGGCAGGGTTTACAAGGCAGTGGGAGACAAAGCCCAGGCTGGGATTTGTGCTGACAGAGTAGGGTCTTGACTGAGCTCCTATTCCAACACTGCAGATGCACTGGGACAGCGAATAAGACCTAGCCTCTGAGGCTGGACTTAGCGTTGGCTTAGCTTTTGAAACATTAGGCTTGGAACAATGTTAGAGCTAAAGTCAAAGGGTTGACTTGGCTGGAAGGGCCGCTTTCTCATGTTGGAGCAACACTGACTCCTCTGGCTAGGTCTGAAGCACAAGCAGAGACTTCAGCATGAGAGAAGAGAACCCACGCACAACCTTGTGGTTGACTGACCAAAGTATGAAACTTCAGAGGAGGAGCTAGCTTGAGAGCAGTGGGCCTGGAATTCAGTCCATCCACACCATTTAGTGTGGATGAAGGACTTGCTGTGATCAGGGTGTATGGGCCTTGGGTCACGAGAGATAGACAGATGAGGACAGACTCAGGTGGAAATGGAACATGCACGTAGCTGCCCGGCAGGGTACAGGTGAGAGAAGTCAATAGATCCTTCATCAGAATAAATACTTGAGTGCACAATTCTAAACAAGTTAGTAATGATGAAAACATCCATAATAAATGAAATATCCACTTGAAATGAGACAGGGTTTAGGGGTGCGTAGTTCAAGCAAACCTCACGGTCAAATGGTGTCTAACTCTTAGCTTCTGATAGTTTGATCATGGTGGATATTCTGCATTAATGTAACATTGTGTTGCATTACTATTCATCCTAATTTTTCTGCATTAGAGGCTCCCTATATTCATATGTTAGTCAATGCTTTTCTTGTCCCAATCATAATAGTTTTGATCTTAGGCGATGTTGTGTATGGGGATTGGGATGGGAGCTGTCCAAGAGGGCATGAGGCTGGCATCAGGAATGGTTCTGGGCATCACGAGGAGACTGATATTGAGGATGACAGGTGTTGGGTTAGGATGGAAATTGTGCCTGCATGTGAGGTTGGGCTTCTACACAAGGCTGAGATAGCATGGTACTGACTATCTCATTGCTCTTAGATCCTACACCATTGGGCTTGGCCTGCAAAGAATTTCTCCTCCTTATGAATCAGACATCCAGATGATTGAGGCCAATTTCTCTGTGAAACATCCATGGTACAACAAAATTTCCAAATCCGTTGACCTCATGCTTATCAAGCTAAGCAGACCAGCTGTGCTATCAGACATCGTGCACACTATTCGCGTCGCCTCAAATTGTCCAAAATCTAGAACCATGTGTTTGACCTCTGGCTGGAGTCAACTACTGGATTGTGAGTTTTACAGCTCCTGTGTCTGAATTTACTGATATGCATGGTTTTCTGCATCCAGGGGTGTTTTTGACTCTGTGTCCTTTCTTACAGTGCCAAACACTGACGACCTTTACTGTGGACTTGTTCAAGTGCAATCGAGCCAACCCTGCAGATCAGTGTATAAGCGTCAATATAAAAAAAATATGTTCTGCACTGGCAGTCAGGGCAATACTTGCCAGGTGAGAGACTGAAAAGCAGATATTAAGAATGCAGTAGGAAGAGTAAAACCCACAGAGGATACAGGGCCACGAAGATACAAGGGAAACTCTCAAGCCTCTAAGTACAGTGAGGAAGATGTGAGTGCAAAGAGAAACATAGAGAATAAACTGAGAGGAAATTGGAGAAACATGGGCAGAGGCCACACAGAAATGTGAGCAGAGCCAGAGAGAAGTAGGGAGCAGGCACAGTTAAGCAGAACAGAGGCACTGAGAGAAGAGATGGAAAGAAATTTCTGGGAGTGACACCAGGATGCTGTAGGGAGTTGCAGCACTGCTGTAGCAACAGACTTGTGACTATATTCAGGATTCCAGACCTATTGTCAAGCCCAGCTCCATATTCAACGCCAGTGCCTCCCAGCCTCACGTCCGTGGAAAACAGTCTGCCCTTCTCACTCCACCCTAGCCAAGAGGAGAAAGGTGAGGCCGGCCAGGGTGGAGCTCCTGAGAGATCCTTTCCAAAGGCTTAGAGGGAGACCTTCAGATTGAGAGGCAGGACTGGTCTTGCCTGTATCCAGTGCTGTGGTTTGATAGCTTGGGATTTAATGCATAGCTCTCCAGTGGGAACGTTGGTATCTGTGTCTTCATGAAGCTGAAGAGTCATCAAAATTTTAGCTTGTCTCATCTTCTCCCCTGTCTCCTGCACCTAATGTGTCTGTGGGATCCATTGTGTCTGTCTCCCTTGTCTCTGGCTTTGACTCCCACTTCTGTGCCCCAGCTCGTGCACTCTGTTTCTGCACAGTACTCTCCTGCTTTTGCTTCTTTAGGCTTCTGGCTCTCTGTATGTGTCTCCCTCCCTTCTTCTCTCCACCATCCCTTAATTGTTCTTCTCTTCTTTCAACAGGGAGACATTGGAGCGCCCTTGGTCTGCGGTTGGGTTGTGCAGGGCATTGTGCCTTGGGGATTCCCACGCTGTGGGCAACCTGGAACTCCATATACCTACACTAACGTCTGCAAATTCAAATTTTGGATAAAAAATATTATCCAACGCAAATAGCCAGGAATGACTGGTGCCAGGAGCTCAACGTGAATTTCCAAATCTATTCCTAGGCTCTATTTGTCATCAACAGTTATTCGCTTATTTTGATACTTGTTTATCAATTTGTTGAGATGATAAATTTTTTTCCCTTGTAGTTTTATTAAGATGAAAAGTGGAATTTTCAAGTCTTCAATGGTGTTATCAATTTTAAGATGTTGTGACGTCCTTGTGTTCTCTGGACTTCTCCCATATGCTGGGGAACCCAGTGTACCTGACCCAAATTACCTTGGAGAACAGCTGCCCAGTGACAAGTTCTGTGGCTCAAGTTGTTTAGTTCAGAATGAATAGTTGCTTCAGGAGCCATGGAAGACAGAATATAGGCTTATCACCTTCCAAACTCACCTGAACAAGGAAGAATCTAAGTGAGGTGGCAGCCTAGGAAGCGGAAGAGCTATATAACCCTGTGACCTCATATTTTGCAGCATCCTGCAGATGGTGGCTACACACTCAGAGGGCTTCCTTTCTGCCCAGTTTAGCAGTGTTATGCCTGGCATGGGTAATATTCTTGATGAAGACATTTTTATAGTCACCCTTAGTCAAGTTTCATGACATCTCACAAGCCGACTGAGCTCTGCCTTTTATGTAGAAAATGTGAAAGGAAATTGTATCTAGGTCTGGTGCTGGGGGTGAAAGAGGGGGTAGTCTCTGGGAGGATAAGCTGTTCTTTTGTGCCTGAAGTCATGTTAGATGACCACCATATTTATTCAGCAAGTTATACTGAGGCAGGAACTTATCAGCCACAATTGTTGAGTACCTGATGTGTTGTGCTTCAGTTTTGTGATTTCTGCTCTTGAATAGGCTCTACCACTTGGCATTCTCCAAATTCACCATGAACCCATTCTATTTGCGTATTCGTACTATATATATAACTTCTTCCATTCCTGTGTGCCTCCAGGAGGCAAAGATGTCTCTCATTATTGCCTGAAGTCCGTAACAGAGGACAACATGGCTTAAAGTGGAGATGCTCTGGTCTATCCTGTGTCTACCCTTTCTGCTTCTGTCTTCCCTGATGTGAACTTCAGGCCCCAGGTGAAGGGGCTGAGGTCTCTAACATGGGTCTGTGGTGTGATAACATTTTTTGTTTCCACCATCATTCTAGAAGATTGTCACCAGAATTTGCATCTTCTCTGTTGAAATGATGACAGCTGGCATGGCAGGCAGTTCGGGGCTTCATTACCATGCTGTCCTTGATACAATTCATGCAAATTTCAGAAGTACTGTAGATCCACCAGAATGGGTGCCCTGGTTAGAATAGGGTCAGACTATGCAGGACATCACTGTAGACTATGGCACCCTAGAGAAATGCTAAAGAGAGAGTGTGGCCAGGTTCTGTCTATCAGCCCAGCTCTTCCACTTAAGAGACTCCAGACTGCATATCCTAAAGGCAGCCATAGATCTCGAGAGGCAGGGCAGAGACCATTCATTTCCAGGAGCACAGGGCCTCATACAAGTGCATGGGAGGAGCAGCTGCAGGAATCTCACACTGCAGGGTAGCCCTTCATGTGCCTTCCTCACCCCAGCACCTCACATTCTGATCTCCACACAGTACTAGATGGCGACTATGAGCATCGAGTCAGGCCCCACTACAGCTCAGCAGAGGAAACACAGTGAGCTCCCTTGGCCAAAATGAGGTCCTGAGGACAGGAACCTCAGCCCAGGCATGTACCTTGCTCTCTTCTCTAGCCACAAATCTTTCTTCATACTCATAGCCTCCATGCCCTCAGTGCCTACCCAGCTGTGTGCTTTCCCTGGTGCCACAGTGTCACATCCAATGTGCATCATGCTTGGATCCTCTCATTGTGCACAAGGAACTTTGACCCCATCTATTCTCTCCACCACATACGCATTATTTCCTGCATATCACGTCTCCATTTATTTCCTGTTTCTCCACTCCCAAACACAGGGTGATCTGTTCTTGGCCATGTGTTTCTGGGCTCAAGGGCAGTGCCCAGCACCAGGTACATGGCTGTGTTTGAACTGTGTGAGCTGCAGGCAGGTGGGGTGAAGATTAGAGAATGCAGCACCTGGGTGTCCTGTGGTAGAATAGTAGGCAAGATCAGGTGGCAGCCTGGTAATCAGAAGAGCTATAGCACTCACCCTAGTCCCTCCAGTTATGCAGCATCCTGTAGATGGTGGCTACATAATCAGAGGGTTTTTCCCCCCAGTTTACCAGTGTTGTGCCTGGTATGTGTCATATTCTTGATGAGGACATTTTTGTATTTGCCCTTAGTCAAGAGTTTGAAGAGAGACATGTTCTGGAACTGAACTCCAGGCCAGGGAATAAAAGGACTGTATGTAATCACCTGTACAGCAAACTCTTCTACAGCAGTGTCCTCGTGAATCCACAGTGGATGCTGCCAGGCGCACTTTGCATGTTAGAGAGAATTCCTCACCCTAACTTGGAGTGCTGGGGTGGCCTTGGATTGCAGGTGTGGGTGTGGTTTCCAAAGCCCTGTGACTTGACTTCACCAGGACAATGTGTCCTCTCTTAGTATGTGGTGTGCTTGTGGTTGTAGCAAATGCTAGGTACCATTAAAAGCTTCGAGGCTCATCTGTCCATGGTCCTCTGCCGCTACTGCATGGGACTGGGCAAGCCCTGTGTGAAAGCCAATGTGGAGCCTTGACATCAGGTTATCAGTTTCTTGCCTTTCCATCCTGAAGCAGGAGTACACCAAATGCTACTTTCCAAACAAACTCATGCTCATCCAACTAAAATAAGTGATGCCCAAATCCAGCAACATCTCCAGTATCAGCATGGGTTCCAGGTGTCACCTGGCTAGGAAGGAGTTACTGCTGTCTTCCTGGGGTGAGCCAGCCAATTGTGAGCAGGTGGGAACCTGCATGCTTCCTGTCCCTGTCCCAGGACTGCAGAAGCTACTGGTTGGTACTTCTCTGTACCCAAGGAGACTGCTTGTCTGGATGAAAAGCATGAACATTTCCATGGTGCTCAGGAGGTCTGCAGTAAGGTCTATGACTTCAGGTACCATTGTACCATTCTCTGGTGGAGGACCAAGCTTCACTGATGTGACTCCTGTCACATCAGTCAGGACCTTGAGGAAAAGAAAATGGATAATCAGGATATGTTGAGAACCAGATTATTGACAGAGATGACACAAAAAGAGTCACAGGATAGAAAGTCAAGAAGAGGGACAGACAGAAAGACTCACAGATAGCAAGACACAGTGACAGAAACACAGAGACAGACAAAACACAGAGAGCCCAAGATACTTGGGATATGGTCCAAACAGAGTGAAACATCAAAATTGCAAAAAACATTGCAGTAAAACACTGCATATTCATTTCCTGTATATTCAAAAGGCTCTCCCTCCCTTCCAAGGCACGTATCTCATGTTTTTGTTCTCTGAAGCAGATCTGGAGTCTTTCTTCATGAGTGACTTTAGTTTCTTAGTGTTGCTTCCTGGGTATTCTGAATCAGTTCAAAACATTGACTTTTCATGGTCATTTTCACTTTGGAGAAGAGGAATGTGTGTCACAGTGCAAGATCAGTGAAACAAGGTGATTGAGGACACTGCCATGATTCCAGAGTCTGCCTTTCTGTTGGTTGACATACAATAGTATCATTCACCAAGTTTATGATCATCTCATGTACTCAGAAACTCTCAGACGGAGGAGGAATGCACATAGACTAAAGCAAACCTCAAGGAGATTATGGGAACAGTGCCAGATAGATAAGAGTCTAGCCTGGAATGCTGTTGGGTGGTGTTAAAGCTTTTCTCATTGGTTCCTCAGGGCATTTATCCCTCAGACATAGTGATGAACACACCAACCCTCCTTTCTCGTAACCAAATGACCAGCCTATCTCCTCCTACAGAACAAAGAGCCTAATGATGCCTACAGTTTTCCTGCATACTGCACCATAGTGGCAGAATCATTACTCAGCCTTTTGTCCTGTTCTTCAAGATCCAGAAATAAAGTATAAGAAAAGCACTGTTTCTGTTCAGAGAGCCATCCTTGATTTCCATCCCATTCACACTACCCTGGAAGATAGATTCCTCCTAGGTTTAGTTTTCCTGTCTGGGATATGGAAGTTTCCCCCAGTAGGCTTATAGGCTATAGGTGGTGCTGATATTCTTTGAAAGTTCAAGAGAAGCCAGCTCTGTGCATGCTATCCAGCCTCTCAAAGTCAAGACAGAAAGTCCAGATCAGATGTAAAGTGTATCTAAGTAGAGTTACCTAGAAAGAAAAAGTCTCTGAGGCTTTCACAGAGAGCAAACTGATCAAGCAATGGCTGTGACTCAACCAGATGGCTGAAACTGACAAAATATCTACAAGGTGCTGTACACAGTTCCATGGTAAATCCTAGTGGGATTTGACTGACCTTTTCAGATACAAATTTACGCTTTTAATTATATAGGTGTTGATATAACTTGGTTTTAACTATCCAGCAGAAAAGTATAACCATGAAATATAAAAAGTAATGACTTAAAGTTTAAACAACGAAGTGACTGCAAGCAGAAAACACTGGAAACATGACATGAGCAAAACCATGCACAGGTTGAATTACATAACAATTCTACGAACCTCCAAAAGGTTTACCATACTGAGGAAAGCAATATGTAACATGAAAACTATGTGGAATGCCCTTCATTCTCATCTTTTAGATGTGTGCTGCTTCTAATGTAATTTCAGATACTACCATAATCTCTCTCAATTAAATGGTTGGTTTACAAAAAATAAAAATGGTATCAAAGGAGAGTATGAGACTAGGAAAAATATCAAACAATTGACAGGCTCCAATTTTGTATAGGCTTAGTTTTCTAAATTCCCGTGGAAAAATGTGTAAGTACTTTTATCACATTCCATAGAGATTTATTAGATTATCAATGATTGATAGATAATACCAATTACAAGTTAAGTCTAAGATGTTTAATACTTAGAAAGGCAGTAATGTTAAGCTCGAGCACCTACTTTATACAGTAATAGTATCACTAAACTTTTGTTCTCGAGAGTTAAGAATATAAGTTTGCCAACCAAAAATTAGAGAAAAAGAAGGGCTACAAGGATAGCCAATATTTTGGTCTTAGCCCTTCAAGGTCAGTGAGGACTCAGGACAGAATAGAACTTGTGCTGTAACATCCTGTAACTCAGTGGTTTCCCAAATTTCCTGTTCAAGGAGATTATG
>PVKN010014438.1:0-19186 GCA_004027915.1 Capromys pilorides | reverse complement strand
CTTTATGACTTTGGACCTCTCACTTAACATTGCTTAGGTTAAGTTACCTATTCTGTAAAATAGGTGTAATAATCCTTGCTTTATATATTTCTTATGATTACTGTGGGTTAAAATAAAGTCATGTGAATTTCCAGCATAGGTTATTATATAAATAGAAGGCTCTATTACTTAAAGATTGTTTTACATAATCTACCCACTTTTGATGCTGTACAATTCATTTTGGTTTGCCAAAGATCAAATTAAAAAAATCACAATTTGGAAATAATTATAGAAATTATAAATGCATATGTCCTTTGATTAAATAATTCCATATTTTAGAATGTGAAATTGTTTACAAAATTTTTTACAAATTGATATACATATATGTATATGTATATATATCAAAGTAATTCACTATAGCACTATTTCTTGGGGGCAGGGTCTCACTACGCAGCTCAGACTCATAGTGATCCTCCTGGGGGTGGGGCCGGCATGACATGTTGTGCCAGCGATCAAACCCTGGCCCCTGTGCTTACCTACGTAAGCGCTTAGTCCACTGAGCTATACTGCTGGCCCTTATAGTACTATTTGTAATAGAAAAAACCCTCCAAAAATCTACCAAAACCCTCCAAAAATCTACCAACAGAGGAAAGGGTAGATAAATTACGGCATATACCTAAAATGGAATATGTTGCTGTTACAAAGAAACAAGAATGTTCATAATGAACTAGTATAGAAAACTTGGCAGGGAAAACGTTTCAGAAGAGCTGCGCATATTATAGGCTGCAGTTGGGGCATAAGAGGAAAGAGGAATCTTCTGTGTGCTTGTTCATTTGCTATGCAAAAAAGATGCTTTGAAAACATGCACAGGCACTGAACATGGTGGCTGTCTTTGGAGGGGTCAGGGAATGGGAGGGACTTGTCATCCATTACTAGGACCTGCCTTTGGAGCCATGTAAATATGCTACATATTTTAAGAATTTAAATAAGAATGCCACTAGATGTGACTTTGGGTTTTTTTGCTTTTTCTGGTGGGACCAGGGTTCAAACTCATGACCTTGCACTTGCCAGGCAGGCACTTGTGCCACAGAGCTATCTCCCCAGCCCCTAGGTGTGACTTTAAAGATGAGCTGAAATTTATGTTTCATGCATAATTTTAGTATGCAAATTCTTTATTTGTAAAAAAGATATAGTCAGCCTTTTCCATATGGCCCACAATAGAAGTAAATTTATCTTTCTGTACTCATTCATTAGGAAATGTACACTGTATTCACTCATCTTCCTATTTGTTTGTTTGTTTATTTATTTATTGTATTTTAGGGAAGGCCTATAGGGTATTCAGGGTTTTACTGCTAAATCAGACTCATAGTGATCCACCTGTTTGCAGCCTCCCAAGAGGCGTGCACCACCATACCCAGTCTCAACTGCCACCTCAGCACGCATGTGGGGCTAGGCCGGCACAGCAGACCTGGGGATTGAACCCCCAGCCCCTGTGCCTGCTTGCAGGTGCTTTGATCTGCTGAGCCATTTGACTGGCCCTTCATCTTCCTTTTTAAAATCCAAGACTCCTTCAACCCATCCAGTGCTACTGACTCTTGGCCCAGCTTGGAATGGATAAGAAACCAGTGGCTGACAGGGAACCTGGAAACAGTATCACAGAGGCAGGTGAATCCTCCTTTGGAAAAACAGCTTCCTGGAGGCCTTCGCTGAACTTCCTCAGAGATGTGTCGAAGCTCCTTGGAGTCTGACTCTGACTCACAGCCGGAGCACAGCAGGTTAAGCACACAGGCTTTCAGCTCTGACAAGCTGAACCTCGACTTCACCACTTATTTGCTGAGCGATCTTTAACAAGTTGTTCTAACATCTCTTAACCTCAGTTTCCTTATCTAAAAATGAACATAATACTATTACCTGCCTAATGTCCATATGTCATAAAAGACTACAAAAATTCCTGTAAAGCACTTAATAAAAGTACCTGAGTAGGTTTAACATATAGTATATTAATTTACATGGCAGAGTTGCCTCCTGGCCTTTGGCCTTTCGATGAACTTCGGATAAACTCTTTGCTGCACGAGGCCTTGCACCTTCTGTGCCCAGCTGAGCGCCTGGCAGAAACAGGTGTTGAATAAATAGCTGTTGAATTTGTGTCCAGTTGGTTCCTGGGAAAGCACTAACTGACAGAAACAAAGCAATGGCTGGCGAGGGCCGTATTGCCCTGTTGGCAGGGAATCACTCCTTCTTACCAGTATCTGCAAAAGCCCAGAAGTTCAGGGAAGGCTGTGCTCCCTCATGGATGCCCGCCTAACCCAGGAGGTCGCTCAGTCACACTTAGAACAGAAACCCATTCTACGGGCCCCGTAAAATCTAACAGCTTGAGACACCTGGGGGTCATTTATGTCTCCCATAGTTTACAAATAAGGAGACTGAGGCCAGCGAGAGAACCAGAATTCCTGATCCCTGACTCCTAACCTAGTGCTCTTCACTCCGAATTCCCACTGGTCACATCTGGGAAGAAGAGAAGTTCAGAAGTTAGCTGTCCCTTATAAAAACTAGGGAAAGCAGAAAAAAAACATTACCAGAAGAAATGTAGGCTTATTAAACTACCTTTCTAAATCACGATCTAACAAGAGTGCTTCAAGCTAAATAAAGGAAGCTCCGAATACTCCTTTTCACTGGAGAATATAATTTTGCTTCAGCCACAATTTAAATTGATTTAGTTCTGAGCACCAGCTCTTGAAGTGTGGAACATATTCCATTTTCGCCATGATACTTGTTTTGACAGTGATACATTTCAGTTGACATAGTTGGAATCCTTATGTAATAAATCTCTGCCTGAAAATTAATCATGTTTATAATATTCTGAGAATTAATAACACCCATTGCTCAAATCATTAACTTAAAAAAAGGAGCTTCCAAAATCTGTTCTCGGCAGTGAGGGACCACAAATAAATGAATGTTTGATAAAATAATCCAAGTAGCAGTTTAACAAGCGTAAACTGGAATGTGGCTGCAATAACACAGAACTATTGTTTAAGGGTTGGCAGAGGCTGATGAGGTTCTTATTTCAGTTACGAAGCAGGCATCCACATGCATAATGAACTGCTCTCTGAATTATTAATGTGTTGCTTATTTAGCTTCATCTGTCTAGAAGATAATGTATCCTAACTCTAATGAGTGATTGGTTTTGTGCATAATTACAGTAGCAGCAGTAGTGGGGAACTGTGCGCCTTCAAAGAAGGAGTTCTAAAAATAAAGCCATCACATAAACTCTGTTGTTGTTGCATTCTATCAAAATCAAACCCGAAGCGTTTGAGAATTCGTAATAAATTACAGGAGACAGAATCATTATTAAGATCATAATTTAACACAAAAGGTTTTACTTAATCATTCATTACAGATCATGTGCTGTTAAAATGCATATAAATGACTTGGGTTGTTTTGAGATGTTAGCCAAGATGTTTCCTTTTGGTCATTTGTGAACCGCAGGTTTCCAAGGTTTAGAAAATGAGGGAAGGGGTGAAAATGGATAGACAAGGGATAGTAATTAATGCCATTTCTGATATAATGTAAATTAAAAGGGTTTTTTTTATAATGTATGTAGTACAGGGTCTTACTACACAGATCGGACTCGTAGTGATCCTCCTGTTTTCAGCCTCCCAAGCGCCGGCCACCATGCCGTCTCAAGCCCCCATTCAGCGCACCCCAGGGAAGGGCCTGTATGGCACGCAGTGCCTCGGATGGAACCCTGGCTGCGCTTGCATAAGCAGGCACTTTAGTCTGCTGAGCTATCTTGCTGGCCCAGTTAAAAGCTTTTAAAGGCTCAATCTCTCTCTGTCTCTTTGTCTCTCTCTCTCTCTCTGTCAGTCAGTAAGTCAGTCAATCAGTCTCTCTCTCTTTCTCTCTCTCTGTCTCTCTCTCTCTCTCTCTCTCTGTCTCTCTCTCAGGTTCTACAGGGTGTTCAAGATCTCAGTCAGATGGGACTCGTAGTAATCTGCCAGTTTACAGTCTCCCAAGAGCTGGGATTACAGGCCTGTGCGGCCACACCCAGTATCAATTGCCTTCTCAGCACACCCCAGAGGCGGGGCCGGGACAGGAGGCCTGGGGATTGAGTCCCCCACCCCACCCCTCCCCGGCCCCTGCGCTTGCGCCTTTTCCTGCTTGCAGGTGCGTTAATTGATGGGTTACTTGGCCTGTGGCCCTCTTTTGTTTCTAAAACCTGCAAGTCTTGGGGATTTCTTGGACCTTGTTTACACTGTCAAGTGGCAGTTTGTGGAGGAGACTGGGTGAAAAGTCTATTCGCCCTAAATAGCCTTTTAGATACTATTTTCTGACATGGAAGAATTCTGAGTTCTTCTAAGAGTCCAAAACAGTTCTCTGCTTTCCCCTGTACAGCACATTGTTAAAGGGACAGACGCATTTTATGGGCGTCAGCTCTAAGTGCACCGTCATTATCATAGCAGTTTCATCTCTGCGCTTCCTCTGTCCTGAGTCTTTAACGGGGCTAATCATAATCTGGCAGCATCATCTGTCGCCTGCTCACACTTGTTCAGGAGGCTGCAGCTTAGTTGTGGATCACACTGTGTGCACCTCTGTACATGTTACTCTTTAAAAAGAGCTTATCATGTGAGCACACACCCATGAGGGCATCCACGCACAAGCACAGCGGCACCAGCTTGAGGACAGCCACTTTTCTCTTTAAAACCAAGCACTCTGAATTTATCTCCACACCAGAAACCATGCAGAGCTTTTCTGCAGTGATTGTAGAGTCATTTGAAGTTCTGAAAATCATCACGCTTCTTTCTGGTGTATAGGAGTTCCTGAAAGTGTTTAACTCTCTTGATTATGGGAGAATTCCTGTATGTGGCCTGTGGCTAGGAATGGAACCTATAGGCAAGATGGGAAAAATGAGAGTGCTTCTAATTCAAAGTACAACTTCTGCTTACGGCTTTCTGAAACTACACACTTAAACGCAGCAAATTGTCTTTGGAAGGCTTGCATTGAATACTAACTTGTCTTCTGACTTCTTTGTAGAAATGGCATGGAGTTAGGCTTGCCAATCAGAAGGGCTTAGGCCTTAATGCTGTCTTTCCTTCCAGCACTTTAGTGAAAATGGAGGCTACAGGGGGGGTTAAACATGGGCAATTTTTAGCAAGATCTCTCTCTAGCTCTCTCTCTCTCTCTCTCTCTTTTTTTTTTTTTTTCAGGACTGAGGTTCAAATTCATGACCTTGCACTTGCCAGGCAGGCACTTCTGCCACAGAGCTATCTCCCCAGCCCTCTTTCTTTCTGTTTTGATTCAATCCAGAAGGCTTCTACCACTGATCTACATCTCAGCTCATTTTTCTTTTTTATTTTCACAGGATCTAGCTAAGTTGGTGAATGTCTATCCTGGGCTCACACTTGCAATCTCTTGCCTCAGCCTCCCAGCATGCTGACATTACCAGCTTGCTTATCTTCTTAATAAGCAGCTTAAGGGATTCCCATGAGGTAGGACCTGCCTGGTTCCTCACAGGTCACCTAGATTGAGGAGGAGAAGGAAGAGACCACTTGAGCACCTACAACTCAAGCACGTATTCTAGGGTGACCTTGATGAAATCCTTAGCAGTCAAGCAGAGTTACATAAATCCATAGGCATCTCCTAGACCTGAGGATCTCAGCAGATGGTCAGAATGTCCCTAGAAAACCAGTGTAGGATCCTAACAACTACTGGAATTCCGCTTTTATCTATTCAACATATTAGGATCTCAAATGGTGTTTCATTTACAAAAAGGACACAAGGCTCACTATTGTGTAAGGCAGAAGTGAACCTTTGGCAGCTATGAGGGTAACTGAGGTTCAAGAGCTCTTATACTGAGGGCCGTCACTCAGGTCCTCTTGGCTATCACTCTTTTTCTCTGCGACCGACTTAGCTTGTTCTATCAAGAACTGACTTCCCATAGAGTCCTACCCTTTGTTACCCAGGTGCTGAGCTTGGTTAAAGCTACCTTTGTGATGGGGCCTGTGTTGAGGAGGGAAGAGGCAGACCAGGAAGGCTTTGTTAACCAAGCTGGGAACTTGAGATTTTCCTAAAGGTCATTAAAAAAAAAATCCTAAGTAGGTTAGCAACATGCTTAGATTTGCTTTTTCCCTTGCTGCCTTGATGGATGCATGTTTCTAGCCTAAGTAGATATAAGAGGCAGGGAATCCTAGCAAGTGGCTGTTGTAACTGGAGCGCAAGACAGTGAAAGCAGAAAATGCGGCAGTATCTTCCTGGTGGGACAGGGGTGTCTCTGAGCCAAGGCACTTCAGCAGCTGGAATCAACATGTCTGGCGCAGGGTGCATGTGGAGCTTGGGTGTCTTAACCTGACCCCGAGGACTCCAAGCAGGGAGGTCCTGCAGAACATTGGATCTAAAAGTCGGAGGCTCCAAACTGAAATGGGGTACAGATACGGAGTTTATCTGAAAGAGCTGGTCACTGAAGCAGCAGGTGTGTTTCTGGATGCCCTCTCCCCTTTCCTCTGACCAAGACATTCACATCCCCGAACCCATCTCAGAGCAGTCCAGTGATCCGCCTGATTTGTTCTTTTTTCTCTAATGCAAGAAGACTTATATACAGACAGAGCTCTACACATGGCAGCTGAGTGTCACCAAACACGAGAACAGACCCAAGTTAGCTGCTGCTTACCGGCACTGACAGGGCACTGTGGCGCTTTGCTTTTGTTTCTTTCTTTGGGACAAAGTGGGGCACTTCGAGGGTGCTCAAACTGCAGTCCAGGCGGCCATTTGTCAGGTAGAGGGTGAGCTGAGTCAGAGCCAGCTGGTCACTGTATGAGAGGTTGAGGCCTGTTGCCCACACCTGATAAAAACAAGAGGAAGACAGGTGAGGGTGACATCAGAAACAGGGGAAAAAGGAGAGCCTCCTTAGCCCTAGGCAGACTAAAACCACACAGTAGGCCAAGCCAGACCAGTGACCACTAGGCCTAATGGAATAGATATATTGCTACATTGTTCAGCTGTGGGATGCAGGCTGATTCTAATCAGAAGATTCAAGGTTACATGAGAAGTTACAGAAGTGAAAATACTCAGCCAGGAGTGTCTAACAGAGGTGACTAGCCCTCAAAACCTTATGTTGACTTTTCCTGCCTGTGGTTTGCCATTTTGCAGGTAGTACCACGTTTGCCTACTGAGGAAATGAGACACAATGCGACTTCAGAGGGTGGAAAAAAATGGAGAAGAAAAGCGTAAAGAGTGATGACTGAGATGGAAGGGGTGAGAAACACAAGAAAAGGGTAGTTTGTCTTGGTTTAGGAAAAAGCAGTGTTGGTCTTTCTGGGACTGCCAACATGAAACTCAGGGAGAACCGGTAGTTAGCCTGTAAGATATAGCTGTACCACCATTTAGCTATAAGGAGCAGGAATATCAGTTTACCACTACACAAACAATGTCACTGTACCCTCGATCGGTAGTGGATGATAACACATTATCTTAGAGGTATCACAAGATTATTAGAATACTATAATGCAGTGAAAATGCTTTGAAAAATAGACATGTTAGTTATAAATTACTCTGTACTAGATGACTGAGTAATGTCTATTAATTCCAATCAAAGGATTTACTATGTCTTGAACTCGCCACTGAAAAGCATATAAGCATAGGAGATCTGATCCTTCTTCCTTTTCCTAAGACCGAGGAACTTTTAAACTCCCACCCTCACACTGAAGGCACAAGCATCCCTAGAATTATCCTCAGTTCAATACTGAAGATATATATATATATATCACTGTGCTAGTCACTGGGGATCAAAGTGAACAGGAAAGACCGGCTGGGTTTGCTTCATGAAGTCAGAGCTGCATTCCAGAGCTGACGGCTGAGTTTTAAACAAGCAACACAGCCATGTCTGGCTCTTACGTGTCGTGTGTACCAGGTGCTTTGCAAATATCTTGGATCTTTTTGACAACCTAAAAATAGCCATATTACAGATAAAGGAACAAGTCAGGGAGGTGCCCAGGTCCACACAGGAAGTGGTGGCGCTGGGATTTGATTCCAGGGCTGGTCAGCTCCACGTTTACCCTCCTTACATCCTGCGGTGGAGGAGATGGCATGGATCCTGAATCAATTCTCCAGTCAAATTAAAAGCTAAAGTTCAAGAGGATTAGAAAATCTTTTTGTTCCATGTAATCCGTGCCCCAGCAATGTCTTGTGGAGAAAACATGAAGTATTGTATTTCTGGAATATGCTGTAATTAGCAGTAATGCATTTTCACTGTAGGAAGTTGGAAACTAACACATTTTCATGAAAATTTGATTAAATATTTTTTCCTTTTAGAAGGCCTAGTGCCCCGCTCGCCAACTCTGTATGTTAAAATACATAATACATCTGCTTTTGAGTGGACTCCTCTTGAACAAATCTCGCAGTGAGTGACTTGAGTAAGCATTGAATGTAAATGGCATCATTATAAGGATATTAAGGGGTCAAGCTGCCAAGGCCTCTTGCTAAACTGAAGCTAATTTCAGGAGTCATATTCACACAGTAATGCCCTTTTATAATAGCAAATAAATCACATTTGCAACAATTGTTAAAAACTAACTGCCAAATATCTGTTGCCGTTGTAAATATACTATTTGTCAACTTAAATATTTCCTGCTGTATGGCACGAAATGTAAATCAGATGGGGACAGCCGATGTTCTTTCGTGGGGGAAACGAGCCTGCTATTCTTGTGTGTCAGGCATTTTCCTCCTAGAGTTTCTATTTTTATGTCTTAGTGTTCTTGATCGAAGGGAAACTTCTATACTGAGAAGTATTAATGTATATATTGATAATATTAATGCTTTGATGTTAAGGTTTTAATAGGAAGGCTGCACAGAGTAGGGGGAAGACTAAGAGCCAAGGACTGGCCTGATGTGTTTATGGCCTCACAGCAGTGTAAACTTAGGGCTCCCAAGGCACTCTGCACTTCAGTATTCTCAGGTACCAGAAAAGCAAATGATTATGTCCACTGCATGGATTTTTTAAGAAAACAGCAACATCAAAAAATGCCCATAAACTGTCTTGTAAGTTATAACATTAATACACTTATTGTTATGATTGCTGAAAATTCCCTTTAAATGGAATAGATTCTTAAGAGATACATCTTGGGGGTTATCTATGTAGTTATTAGATATAACCACTATTATATAAGTGGTTTGCCAAGCTGTAATTGTTGGGTTCAACCTCGCAGCTCCTCATTGGTTGGGACAGGGTAAAGCTACTGCTACTCTAGTTTCACTTTACTGATGGGGATACTGAGATCAAAAAGCAGCCTCATGATTCGACTGAGGTCACAGCACAGACTAGAGCGTAAGATTTTTCTAGAGGTGAAGTACTTTGGCCTCCCCAGGCTGCCTTAACTCCATGGCTCACAAAGGAAATGGTAGAATAAGTTTCCTTAAGCCTTTTCCTCAACAGTAGGCTTGCCTGATTTGCTTGGATAATTGTTCTCTTCTCCATCTGGCTTTTCCAGGAAAGACACCTCCCAGGGCATGCTTATTTTGTGTCCAGGGATTCTGATCTCCCTCTCTAGACTGTCAGCCATTTAGAGAGGCTATGGCCTCTTTGTCTACCCACAGCACCGAGTGGGGAAAGCTGGCCAGGCAGTGCCCATTCACAATCCAGGGCTGCACTGTAAACTCCTCACAGCTTTGAGGAGCAGGTATGTGTGTGTGTGTGTGCATACGTGTGTGTTTCTCTAGAGACTGCACTTGGATTCAAATGAAGCAAATATTCACGAGCACCTCTCTGTACCAGCTGCAAGCTATAATTCACCTCTCCTTTAGTCGTCTTTTTGATTTCAGACTTTGGTGCTCATTTTAGGAGCTCGTTTTTCTGCATGGGATCGTCCCATCGCAATTCAGGTGAGTGTTGACTGTGGCCTCTGAGGCACCGTGAGCAAGGCTGAGCCAAGTGCCTGGATATCAAAATGTGTAGGCAGTGGCTTTGGCATGACTTGCTTACAATGGCTTACAATGATTAGCTTGGTGGGTTAGCTGATGAGGTGTAAGGTTAGGGAACAACATTACCAAAGGTCAGAGGAGGAAAGGCCATGAAAAACAACTAATACAACTAGTGTGTCTGATAAATGGACCAACTCTTTTTTTAAAAATGTATTTAGTACGGGGTCTACAGAGGCTCACTACACAGATCAGACTGGTAGTGATCCTTTTGCTTTCAGCTTCCTGACCCCTGAGATTACAGGCGTGCGCCACCACGCCCAGTCTCCCTCGCCATCTCAGTGTGCCCTAGGGATCGAAGCCTGGTCCCTGCACCTGCCTAAGCGAGCACTTTAGGCTGCTGAGCTATCTGGCTGGCCCTAATGGAGCAACTCCTGCATGGAAAGTGAAGT
Organism: Capromys pilorides; assembly: GCA_004027915.1. NCBI lineage: Eukaryota > Metazoa > Chordata > Mammalia > Rodentia > Capromyidae > Capromys > Capromys pilorides. The sequence goes on along the minus strand of PVKN010014438.1, from coordinate 8,849 downwards.
GGTTTGTCCTAGGCACAGAGCCAGGTAACAAAGGTTCATGGCAAATACCTAATGTGTCCGACTCTCAAGAACCATTGTGGATAATCCCAGGCTCATTTGTTAAAAACAGCTAAAGAGCTAGAGAGACTTATGCCAAAATTCCTAGGAGCATCAGCAACACAAAAATTTTCATCTCAGCATTATTTGTAATATTAAAAAACTACAACAGTCCAACATCTGAACATTGATTAAGAAACTTACAGCAGCACACTGGAATGATGGGCTAGTCTGTGATATTACCAGGAAAGATGATGCAGATATGAATAACTTGATTTAGGAAGCACAAAATAACAGGAGAATAAAAAGTTATATAAACGACATGACTTTAGCTGTGCAAAAACAATATTCATAGAAGATTAGATGAGAATATAACAAAATGTTAACCACAAATGCGAGACTGGCAGAGTAGCTGTAATTACGTACAGAACTTTCATGCATCTTCCAGATCTGCACTAATGTAGTAGCCACGAGCCACATGTGGCCAATGAGCCCTTGAAACGTGGCTGGTGTAAACTGCAATGTGCTTTCGATGTGAAACATACCAGATTTCCAGGAACTGAGGATGGAAAGAATATTATTTTCCTCTGCTTTCTGTTAACTTTGAGAAATGGGCCTACTAAAAAATGAAAACTCATGCTTCTCAGCCAGGGGTAGGCCAAGGTTCCATTTCCGGTTTGGCCAAGTACAATGCTAAGGACTTACTTTCTGCTCACAACTGTGGAGGGAGGGAATTCGTTGAGGGTGTCGGGCAGAGGGTGATGTGACCTAATTTCTATGTTGAAAAGGTTACTTTAATGAAATGTGATGAGAAGAGACCATGAAGGCATGGTCTGTGAATCCACTTAGGAAGGTATTGCTGGACTTGGAGTGTAAGATGCCGTGGACTGGGCTGGTGTGGCAAAGTGGAAGGCGGGAGGGGGGTCATAGGATAGATCCTCGCAACCCCAAAGCGTTAACCATGGGCTAGCTGTGGGATGGGAGACACAGAGAGGTGTCAAAGATGTCACCAAGACTTTGCCCTGCAGAAGTAGAAGAAGAGAGTTATAATTTCCTGAGTGGAACTGACAGTGAGAGGAATAGTTTAGATGTAAAATCAATATTTTAGGTTTGGATCTGGGTCCTGCATTACGCACCTGTAATCCCAGCACTGAAGGAGGGTCTGCAAGTCCAGGCCCAGCCTGGACAACTTAGTGACTTAGCAAGACCCTGTCTCAAAATTAAAAACAGGCAAAGTAAAGGGGCTTGGGGTGTAGCTCAGGGCAAGAGATCTTGAGTTCAATCCCCAGTACCAAAGAAAATTTTAAAAAAATCAAAATTCAGTTTTGAGTATGCTACATGTTAGCTGCCTTTCTGGAATGGTGCTTGGGAGGGTGGGTTGAGGCCTCAGGAACTTCACTCCTTTTTAGCGGTGCAGTCAGGAGCTTGGGCTGGGCCGGCTTGGGCTGGGCTGGCTGTAGGTTTGCAGCAGAATCTGCTCCTGGCGGGGAGCACCCTTTCTGCGGCTGTCACTTCCACTTTCACTCCTGAAGCTTCAGACTCGGCTAGGCGGTGGTGAAATCTATGGGACAGAGCCCTTCCTGGGGACAGGTGCTTCTCCCTGAGGTGAGGTCAAGATGAAACAAAGCTGAGAAGGATGGGGGTACTGGGGAGGGGAAAGGATGGCCAGCAGCATGAGGGAAAGGGAGACCAGAGTGGACTGTGACTCGAGGAAGGTGAGTGGTTTCTTTGAACTGGAAAGACCTCTGGACCAGAGTTAGAGGGCTGGGAAGGTGGGCCTTGACATTACAACCTCTGTGGTCACAGATGCTTTCTTCCATCCATGGGCCTGTTTCTTTGTCTGCTAGCAAGAGTCTGAGGCATCTGTCTTTAAGGGTTGTTGTGAGGATTCAGTGACTACAGACAACAATGTGTGAGGCTTACTGCAGGGCACTGTCTGGGCCCTCTGGACAGCAGGACTCGCTTGCTGGCCTTTGACTCTGGTACTCTTGTCGGCTTCTCGGGGATAGGGAGCAGAGAAAGAGTCTAGAATCCTGGCTGCATGAAGAGAACATGCTTGCGCTGGCAGCTCCTAAAGGACATCTTTCTCTCCAGGAGCACTGAAATACCAGGCAGCATCGAACTCTCCGTTGCAGTACATGTACGCAATGCTCAATCTTAAAGAAATGGACATGCTGCCCTGTAGGAAGTTTCAATTAATGAAATATTAAGATGACTATGATAGTAAGAGTTGTTTGCATTACATTAAAAAAAAAAACTCAGTAGACAGAGGAGACAGCAGGCTCTTGGCCTGTTGCCACCTAGTGGCAACTGCTGGGATATCCCAGGCTTGTAGCAGGTTAAGAAGGACCATTTGCTATTGCATGGGGCAGTCCCTTGGTTACTCAATAGTAGACATTCCTGGTATTCATCTTGGAAACTTTCCCCTCTGTTTCTATTAGTACTATTTATCTTTTTGGGCATGAATTACATCATAGATCCACTTGATCATCTCTGAGTAGCCAGAAAAATCTGATCTCTGTGCTAGCTGCCCTGGATACTTACATTGGATTTTTGAAATCTGCAAGGTCAGGCAGCAAAAATCAAACCACAACACAACAAAACACCAGGGCTCTGTCATTTAGCACTTAGGAGTAGGTAGTAGAACATACCTAAATGACATTTTTCAAAGGCCTTCAAAATATTTTGATTTTAAAAAGTAACTGGCTTCCAAATTAAACTAGCCAGCAGGTGATATTGCTCAATGGCATAAGTGCTTGCCTGGTAAATGCAAGGTCCCGAGTTTGATCTCCAATAAAAAAAAAAAAAAAAAAAAGATTTGCAAGCAATTAAAAAAGTAGGGAGACTAAATATGAAAACTGCAAAAATAACAATAAACCTATTTTTTAAAATCCACAAAATGGAACATGTCAGTTAAAGGCAATACAACACATGTGGTTTTGTCTAAATCATTTATCATGAGGATGATGTTGGTATATTTCATGCGATGTGGAGTGGGTGAAATCTCTCAAATTGAAAATACCCAAGAAGGGGACCAGGAAGATAGCTTAGTAGAATAAGTGCCTGTCTGGCAAGTGCAAGGTCCTGAGTTTAATCCCTGGTACCAGCAAAAGAAGAAGGAGGAAGAGGAGGAGGAGGAGGAGGAGGAGGAGGAGGAGGAGGAGGAAGAAGAAGAAGAAGAAGAAGAAGAAGAAGAAGAAGAAGAAGAAGAAGAAGAAGAAGAAGAAGAAATAAAAGAAATAATCATGCTTATCTTTTGAAACTGTAGGACTTTTGTGATTTAACTACTGATTTTTTTCATGCTTAAAATTTGTACATGTTGTTACTTTTATAATTGTAAAAACAAGGAAGAGGCAAAAAGAAAAAAAGTGAATATGTATGTGTTAGTTTAACAATTTATGCCACGTTGGTTGTAGTGGATTTCTAGCTGGTGGTCAACTTACTACATCCAGCTAAATTAAATCAGTGTGATGCTGGGTGTGGAAGGCCCACCTGAGAATTGCTGCCAGTGGCATAAGAGGCAGAACTGGAGAAGCTGTTAAGATGTGAGGATGTTATTTGGAGAAGCCGTTGGAGCTGTTGGAAGGTGCTGGTTCTCCTGGGCTGTTCTTCTGCAGGACCTTGAAATGCTGGCTTTCCTGATGAACTTGGCTGTTCTTACTGGAAGAGGTGCTCAGGATTTGTTGTTGCTGATAATGGCTACAGTTCGTTTTGGGGGAGCTCTGGCCCTCATTTTGAACACTGCTTCCTGGCTCCTGAGGGGAAAATGGTGCAATGATCAGCTTTGTGGAGAAGCTTGTCACGTTGGTTTCCTGATGGGAACTCAGCTTTCCTCAATGCTGGAGGAGCTCAGGACCTCACTGTTGCTGAGGACGGCTGTGGTACCTTTGGGTGCTTACCATACCTTGAGTGTTGCTTCCTGGCTTTAGTTCACATCCCTCAACCTGATGGCACAGATTGCTCATCCTGCTGGCACAGACTTTCTAACTTCCACCACTGACCTTTGGGCCTTTGCATCACTGATCCATGAAGCAGACCTGCATGAGACTTTGTTGTGGGCTCTAGGCCTCCAGTTGGCCTTGCGGGAGGCATTATTATGAGCTCTGTTTCCAGCTGGACTCAGCTGGATTTTTTGGTGTTTATTGTGTGGACAGATTTCCTGCATTTCTTATATACAATTCTTGGGTGATTCATTTTAAAATAATAGTATAGAATGTGTCCTGTATTATATTGTTCCCCTTGCAAAAACTACAAACCATGACACTGTTTATTGCAAAGATATAGAAAATACTGGATTTGTTGTATGCTTGGTCAGAATTAGTTCCTCTGTTCTTTTAAGACTGAACACATTTTCAGGATTTTGGCTCTCTTAAAGTCTTCCTAAAGTGGCTGGCAGATACAATTCATGAGCTAACTATATCCTTCTTTAAAAATCTCTCCCATTAAACACAGAGCATTCCCAGTCTTAAGAGGATGAACAAAACCATGTTTGCTAATAACATGGTACCTTCAATGGTGTTCATTCATACTGTGCGCTGCGGTGTCCAAACAATTTAATAAGGAATGAGTAAATGGGCCTATGTATGGGAAGTGAGTAAGTGCTGTGCGAGATGAGTATAGCGTGCCAGAGGAGCGTGCTCTATAAGTCACCTGGCTACCATGGAATTACTTCAAACCTGGCAGAAAGAAGAAAATGAAATTGAAAAATATTTATCATATGCAACAATTAAATCTTTGAATTTTTATTTTAAATAAGACTATTTGAAGATTTTTAATTGGATAAGCTAGTCAGCTGATTGCTGGATTAAGAAACAGTTCTGCTTCAGATCAAGTCAGAGATATGGACCATGATTTGAGGGCGTTCTCCAGCATTGCACACTAGATAGGACAAAAGTAGTAGTCATGGTGGTAGTAAACTTAACAAAGAAATAGCCTCTGAAATTGTTCCTTCTCACCTGGATAAAGTCGCTGGTGTCAGGTGAAAAAAAATCAGATGCTCAGTTCAAGGCATAATTAAGGAGGGAAATAGGTACTGTATATGACAATGTCTGCTAATAATGGGGTCACAGGGATAGAAGCAGAAGGGCCTTCACTGCCCCTGGTGCTGGCAGGTTCTCAGTGTGTACACAGCCCTCTACTGTATGCTACTCATTAACATCTCCTGGAGGGAGAAGTTTCCTGTCCAATTGGGCAGATGGAAGGGAGGTTATACCCATGATTACTGACGTTGAAACTGATATTCCCATCAAGGATGATAGTAAAATCCTGATAAATGGTCCTATATGGGAAGGCTAGTTCCTAAACTTCTTATAGGTGGGGCTGCTCCTGAGAATGTTGTTTCTTTTCCATGGAATCTTCCTGGGATGTGGAGGATGCTGCACACAGTCAGCTACAGAGCCTGGGTGTAGGATGTTCTTTGGGATCCCTGTACTGTGGAGTCCAAGACTGTAATAAACTCCCTACATTTGGAGTGCATGGGGCTGCGCAGGGCTTGTGCTCACACACCCAGTAAACTTTTGTCTCTGAGCAGAGAATTAGCCTTTGATCTCTGAAGCCACGTTGCAATATAGCATATCTCTGAGACTGTTCTAGGTTCTGGCTTTTGAAAAATTTCATTCCGTTTTTGGTTCCTGTTATCTCAATACATCTGTTTCAGTTCCCTCTCTCTATGTGATAAGGATGTGCAGAAATTCATATTTCTAGTAGGATATCCATGGCTTTTCCAAGGGCTAGTTATTATAAATGCCACAGCCCATCAAGGACTGGGATGTGTTGATGACTAAAGTCACCACTGGGGAGGCCACTTAAGGTCTCCCTGTGTGGTGACCCGGGCCCACCAGCCATTCTGCTAATCACTGCTGTGCTATGTCTCCAGACCAGTCTTAGCCAGAGAGCAGTGGGGATGGGAGAACACAGTAACCTCCCTTCCTGCAGCGCATGATGAAAGACAGCACCTCTTGCCTCAGATAGATTCCCATTGTATGCAGGTCAAAACCAGGATCTCTTGCCATGGCATTCACTTCTGTCTTTCTGTACTGGCCTCCTGTCTGATCCTGGAGCACACAGGGGGAATTCTGCCTCTCTGCCTAGGGTTGGGTTTATGTCTTGCCTATTTGAGTAGTTCATTTGAGTGTTTACTGGAGTGCTGTTTTAAGAGACCACCTTACTAAAAACCTATGTCCCCTTCCTCAACTCATGTTCTATCCACTTTCTAACAGTTATAGTTTGGATTACAATGTGTCCAAAGAATGCATGCTGAAGGCCTGGTTCCCAACCTATTGTGTGCTTGGGAAGTGGTGGAACCTTCAGGAGGCGGGGTCTAGCAAAAGGAAGTTAGGTCACTGAGTATGTACCCTTGAAGCGTCTATTGGGACCCCAACCTCCTCACCCCTCTCTCTTCCACCTTTCCTCCCTCTCAGCTTGTCATGAGATGAGCAGCTTTGTTGTACCATGTACTCCTCATCATGACATCCTGTTTTGCCTTGGCCCAAAACAACAGGACCAAGGAATCATGGACTGAATACTCTGAAACCATAAACTAAAAACTAAACGAAACATTTACTCGGTATAAGCTAATTGCTTCAGATAGTTTGTCCTAGCAATTGAAAGCTGACTAACATGCTGACTTTTTTTCCCCTTAAAGCTTACCATCAATTGACCTATATTTTGCATTTGGTATCATAGCCTAAGTGTTTGTCTCCTATTTCTATATTAGCTTCTAGAAATCAGTGATTTGGTGTTTCCAGTGTCTCAACAGTATATAACACATCATAGGTATGATGAAAAGTATTTTGAAATATTTGTTGAACAGATAAGCATGGCTTTCTTAAAAGAATTGCTCTTCCATTGTCTCTATTTGTTTTACTTCCTATTCATTTTCCCTTCGATAGCCATGAAGTTTCACTTTTCCCTGAATGATGACTTCTCATATTTAGTCAGCTCTCTTCAATTCCCATTTGACTCAAATTTTCTGAAACAACTTATGTATGTGTCTCAGTTACTCTTCTCTCGTTGCTGGGACAAATACCTGACACCCAAAATGAAGGAAGGAAAGGTTTATTTAGCTCACAGTTACTGGAGGTTTCAGTCCATACTTGGTCGGCTCCAAGGCAGAGGGGCACATGGCAGAGAGCAGCAGTTCATAGTGATGGAACAATTGCAACAGAGGCAACCGAGCAACCAGGGCAAAAGAGAGCAACAGAGAGTCTGTTTCTCTGTCTCTCTTCTATTACATTCAGGCTCTCTGCCTCAGGTTATTTGCCTCAGACCACACCCACAATCCCAGCAGTACTAAGATCCATAATCCCAGAAGTACTAAAACACATAATCCCAATAGATCATGAGTTAGTCTCAAACTCTGGAAGTCCCCACCCCATGACTGCATGAGGCTTTGAGGGGACAACTAGACATAAACTATAATAGTATGGAAAGAGTATTAGGGATTGGGAGTCATCCAGGTTTGCATTATAATCTCATATCAATAGTTACATGAGCCTGAACAATTTATTTCACCTTTTGGAGCCAAAATTTGCATATCAGTTAAATCAGAATACTAATACTTTACTCATGGAATTTCCCCAGCAGCATTAAATGGTGTAACTGCATATGTAAATACAGCTCAGGGCATGTTAGATCTGCAGTTTTCTTCTCTTTTCTATGTTTCTGGGGCTCCACCCCATCTCAGTTACTCTTTTCTTGTTGCTGGGACGAATACCCAACACCCAAAATAAAGGAACGAAAGGTTTATATAGCTCACAGTCAGTGGAGGTTCCAGTCCAGTCTCAGCTGGCTCCAAGGCAGAGTGGCACATGGCAGAGAGCAACCATTCATGGTGGCGGCAAAGAGCAGAGAGCAAAGGGAGGAGTCGTGGCAACAATGGCTACAGAGATCAAGTCTGTCTCTCCTATGTTGCATTCAGGCTATCTGCCCCAGGCGCTATGGCACTGACACCCTTAATTCCAGAAGTATTTACGTCTATAATCCCAACAGCACTCACACCCATAATCTCAGCACTAGATTATGAATTAATCACAAAGTCTAGAGGTCCACCCCATAACTGCATGAAGCTTTGCGAGGACAACTAGATGCAAACCGTAACACACTCTGTTCCCTACTTTTCTTTCTTTTACCAGTCACTTCTCTTCTATGTCTCTGGAACATATCGCCTCATCTTTCTTTCTTCCATTTTGAGCTATTTTTGTTTTTCAAATCTGTCCTCAGACTTTTATTCTTTTTCTGGTAATGTGTTCACTGTCTTAACTCATCTATAACATTGACTCCAGCTACCATTTACCAATGGTTCCAAAATGTATCTCCCCATCCCAGTTCTCCCTGCTGGCCTCCCAACTCTTATTTACCACTAACTACTAACACTTTATCTACACGCCCCACCTGCATTTCCTTTTTTTAAAAATTATTGTTATGGCTGGCTCAGACTGCCCTGGGGGGTGGGGCTGGTGCAGCATGTGGTGCTGGGGATCGAACCATGGTCTTTGTGGTTGCCTAAGCTTTCCTAAGCAGGTGCTTTAGATTGCTGAACCATCTTGCTGGCCCCACATCTGCATTTCTGAATCAACATGCTCCAACTCAATTTACTACTTTTTATACTATGTCAACCACTCTCCACCTTAGAGAATGGCACCAACTTCCCGTTGCTCATTGGAAATCTATAAGTCAGTTTTGTTATTTTCTCTCCTAAGTCTGATACAAGTCAATCTAATATCTTCTAACTTCTGAATACAATTCACGCATTTCCATTATATCTGCTGCTCTCTTAATTTAAACCTAATCTTTTCTCACTTATTTGCATACCA
>PVKN010014437.1:0-19201 GCA_004027915.1 Capromys pilorides | reverse complement strand
CAAAACTGCACCACCTGCAGTCCTAGTGATGGCACAATGAGCAAGGGAACACAGCACAGGTGGAAAGAAATAGAGCTCTAATACTCTTTCACAGCTACTTAATGTAACATTGGTTTGTCTTTTCTCCAGCAATAGGTGCTACCAAGGGCAGATTAGGTTGGTCTCTGGAAACCTGGAAATCATTACATCATCTCAGAGAATTGGCAAACTTATCCAAAAAAGGAGATGGTGGGAACTAAAATCCTGTAAACATTTTGTGCACTCTTATATCATTAGGAACATTCACAGATATCATATCACAAAAGTCCTTAAGGTGGGAGTCACTTGCCATGATAGTTAAAAAAATTTTTTTTTCTAATACTGAGAACTGAATCCAGGGCATTATGCATGCTAGGCATGTGTTCTACCACTGAGCAAGCTGAGGATGACAGAAATTAAGAAACTTGCCCAAGGTGACTCAAATAGTCATCAGGACTCAAACCCCAATGTCACTCAGTGTCTCTGCATACAGGCTGTCTCTTCCCATTTCTGTCCAATAGGTCTGTGCTTTATCTTCCTTTATAGTTTTTTTTTTTTTTTTTCTTGTTTGCTTGTGTACATTCTTTCAACATGTAGCCCAGGCTAGTCGTAAACTTGTGGGGATCCTCATGCCTCAGCCTCCCAAGTGCCAGGATTACAGGAATGTGACACCACAGCCAGCTTCATCCCTAGCCTTTAAAATTAATTATTAATAACTTTGTTTGATACAGGGTCTCATGATACAGCCCAGGCTGGCCTTGAATTCATAGCAATGCTCCCACTTCATCCTCCCCAGCTTTGGGGTCATAGGCATGCACCACCATGCCTGATCCAGCCTTTTTGAATCTAAAAGGAAATTTATTTTGAGACAAGGTCTTGTTAAATTGCTAATTTACCCAGGCCGGGTTTCATGTTACAATCATCCCACTTCAGCCTTCTGAGGAGCTGGGATTATAGGCAAGTGCCACCATGCTCAACTTCCTTTATTGTTCTTATCACTACCTATCATTATTTCTCTATCTGTGTAACAGGTTTTTTTCCGTCTCCCTCAACAGAATTTGATGTTGTCTATCTTGTCATGGTCATTTTCCTGTATGGAAAATTGTATCTCAAGCCCTAATTATATCTAATTACACTGCTGTCAAAAACCACACCTATAATCCTAGCACTCAGAGGCTTAAGGAAAGATTGCCATGTGGATGCATGAGAATCACTAGCCTGGGCTACATAGTAAGTTAAAGGCCAGCCTGAAATGCATAGCAAGACCCTCTCAACAAAATAAAACAACCCCACAAACCAAAACACAGCACACTTTCTAAGCTAGGTGTGGTAGCCCACGCAGATAGTACCAGCACATCTGTCTGAGGCAGAACAATCACCTTAGGTCCAAGGCTAGCCTGAACTGGGGTGTCAGACCCTGTCTCAAAAACAAACCAACCACAAAATCACACCTTCTGAATGTCTTCTAGGTATGTCCTTGGGTTTCAGCCCTAGTACTATATAAGTATGCAGCCCTGGTGTCGTATACTGTGTGTGTGAATGCATGTGTGCATGCGCATGCAGGGACACACACACACACACACACACACATGCACATAGAGGGAAAGGAATAAAAAAGGGAAAGAGGGCTGGCAAAATAGCTCAGCAGACTAATTGGCTGCCTAGGCAAGTGCAGGGACCAGGATTTGATCCCTATCTGTGCTGCCCCACACCCAAACGCACTAAGCCAGCCAGAGACCAGGCATAGAGGCACATGCCTGCAATCCATCAGTGCTGGGGATCACAGGAGAATCGCTACAAGTGAGACCCTGTACCAAATACGTAAAAAAAAAAAATTAAAAAAAGAAAAGAAAGTTTCCTATAGGGGCCGGTGAGATGGCTCAGTGGTCTAAAGCGCCTGCTTAGGCAGCCACAGGGACTGCGGTTCTATGCCCGGCACCACATGCTGCGCCAGCCCCACCCCAAGGCAGGCTGAGCCGGCCAGAGCACAAATAAATAAATAAATAAATAAATAAATAAATAAATGAGGTTTAAAAAAAAAAATAATAATAATAATAATAAAAAAAAGTTTCCTACAAATTAAAAAAAATTCTGTATGTAGGTATAAGTTTCTTCTATAAAAGCAAAAAAAATCTTCAAGTTGAGGCCGGCGAGATGGTTCAGCAGTCTAAAGCGTCTGCTTAGGAAAGCTTAGGCAACTGCAGGGACCGAAGTTTGATCCCAGCACCACATGCTATGCCAGCCCCACCCCCAGGGCAGGCTGAGCCAGCCATAATAAAAAAAAAAAAAAAAGAAAAAAAAATCTTCAAGTTAAGAAGGAAGCAATGGTCTATTATGGGTTTTCTCCTTTGTATAGCTAGGAAATTGCGGTTGTACTTACTAGCCTACCTTCTTGTCCTTTTGCATCCAATGAAGCATATGGAAAGTTAGGATGATGGTAATACTGTCTGGGATTAATCAGAAAGCAAATATGGCTTTGAAAGCACTCCCATGCTACCAATCTTTCACCAAAACTAAGGGATGGATGAAACAGAGCAGTGATTTCCAAACCCCAACTACCTAAGGCAGTAGTTTTTTTTGTTTTATTTTGTTTTGGTGGGACCGGTGTTTGAACTCATGACCTTACACTTGCCAGGCAGGCACTTGTGCCATAGAGCTATTTCCCTGGCCCCTAACACAGTAGTTTTTAAAGTATAATCTGTAGATCAGCAACATCAGCCTCATTTTCTTGTTAGAAATCCAGATTTTTAGGGGTCGGAGTTTGATCCTCAGCGTGCTGGCCCTGCCCCCAGGGCAAGCTGACACAGTAACTGAGACTGGGCATGGTGGTACACACCTGTAAACCCAGCACTTGGGAGGCTGAAAAACCAGAGGATCACTACAAGTCCAATCTGTGTACTGAGACCCTGCAGACCCTAAATACATGAATGAATGACAGAAAGAAAGAAAGAAAGAAAGAAAGAAAGAAAGAAAGAAAGAAAGAAATCAATCTTGATTCTCAGGCCCATTCTAGACCCATCAGAATCATAAACTCCAGGGCTGGGATACAGGAACATGCTTTAATAAGCTCTTCAGGCTACTTATGCATACCAAAAATTAAGAATTATAGGAACTAAAACATAGGTTCTTGGGATCTGAAGATCTTGATTCAGTAGGTCTAAGATGGGGCACAAAGTGATTTCAAAAGTTTCTGGGTTAGGGCCGGCGAGATGGTTCAGTGGTCTAAAGCCTGCTTAGCAAAGCTCAGGCAACTGCAGGGACTGCGGTTCGATCCCCGGCACCACATGCTGTGCCAGCCCCACCACCAGGGCAGGCTAAGTCAGCCACAAAATAAATAAATAAAGAAACAAACAAACAAAACAAGCAAACAAATAAATAAATAAAAATTTAAAAAAAAAAAAAAGTTTCTGGGTTGATTGGGACTTGCAGCCAGAACTGAGAACTACTAAACCTGAGCACTCATTTTTTTCTGGTCCCAGGATAACACCCTCAGTTGCACACCTACCTCCCATCATCCCTAAATTGCTTGCTTACCACACAGAGCAATGATGTGGCTGCTATCTTCATGCACGAATTTCCTGGTGACAGCTTCCTCCATGATTTGCTTTACCTGTAGACGAATGAGCAGCATGGTTACTTAACCTTATTTCTTTTTTTCTGAGCAAAGAACTCAGAAAGCCTAGTGGTACAGCTCAGTTATAGAATGTGTACTCTGCATGTGTGAGGCCCTACTACCATAAAATGGAAAGCATCCAAGCAGTTAAATAGTTTGGTTCTGCACTTCTAGTCTGGGTTCTTAGGCACTTACAGAGATGATAGGCTTGGAAGATAAGGAAGCAAACTTTCTTCAGTATAACTTGCTCTAAGCCTTTTGGAGAGGAAACTGGGAAAAATGTTGTCAAAATCCACCAGATGGCCAGTGCAGAAGTTCTAGTCCAGATAGAAGTGCGTGGCTTAGAACAGGGACAGGAGGCAGTTTGCTCAGGTACACTCAGCCAGGGAAGGGCTTCTGGGCAGAAAGAAACACTGTCCTTTAGGGACAGACTATTTCAGTATAGGCTCCAGAAAAAACAACCTGCCTTTTTCTCCCTCTTCTCCAAAGTTAGGACTAGGTTCATCTATGCCTCAGGGTCACTTGCTTCATGTTCTTATAGTACCTGTCTGGGTTCTAAAACCTTGGTGTTTTGGGTTCCACCCCAGACAGAAAAGCTTTCAAATACCTTATAAGGTGAACAGTCACATCTCCCTTCACATTTAAGAGGCCTAGGGATGCTGATCAGTATACTGTCTAATATGTGTGAGGCCAAAGGTTCCAGCCCATCATCACAAAAAGAAAACAAAAAATACTTTAAAAAAATCAAAGTTATTACTGTTTAAATATATATTTTATTTAGTTTAGTACTGAGGTCAAATCCAGGGCCTTTGTGCTGAGCTATATTTCCAGCCCTATTCTGTGTTGGGTTTCTTTTTGTTTTTTTTCTTTTTTTTAATCTTTTAGAGACAGGGTCTCTATGCAGTTCAGGTTGGCCTTAAGCTCTCTTTTGTAGCCCAGGCTGAACTCACATCGATCCTCCTGCCTCAGCTTCCCAAGTGCTGGGACCTTTTCTGGTTTTTGAGACAGGTTCTCACTAAGTTACCTCTGTTTGGTTTGAACTTATGATCTTCCAACTTCTGCCCCCGTCTGCTGGGATTACAGGTATCTGACACCATGTCTGGTTTATTTATGTTTATCTTTACTGTTCTATAAATATACAGAAAAGTTTACATAGTAATTTTACAGCTTGGTAAATTTTCACGAATTGAACATTCCTGTGAAATCAGCATCTAGAGTAACAAAAATATGGGACCAGCAACTTAAAGTGTCCCTGCTCTGTCATGTTCCTCTCTGGTCACTACTCCTGCCCAACCGTACCTACTATCCTGACTTCTGATTCCATTAGCTTTGTAAGTTTTCATACTTTTTATAGTTTAAGTAATCCGAACCAGGTGTGGTGATACACACTTGCAATCCTAGCACTGGGAAGCCGAAGTAGGATTGTTGTGAGTTCAAGACCAACCTGAACTACATAGTGAGATCGTATCTCAAAAACAAAACAAACAAACAAAAAAAGGAGAATAAAAAAAAAAATCGAGGGGCCTGGGAGCTAACTCAGTGGCATAAGCACCTGCCTGGCAACTGTAAAGTCCTGAGTTTGATCCCTAGTATCAAACAAAAATAAAGCAAAAATACCTCATATATATAGTAACTTAGCATTTTTTTTCATTATTTAAATACAGTTTAGCATTTGGTAAATGATTTTGCTCACCAGTGTATGAGATTCGTTCACATTGTGTACAGTTGTCAACTACCCATTCCTATTGCGTGAACACACCATGACTGACTGGTATTAAGGTGGTTTCCAATTTGGAGCTGTTACGAATAGTACTGCTATGAACATTCTAGACATGTTTTGGTGAACATATGTACCTTTTAAAATTTATACTTCTAAAGAAGGAACTTCTGCTGCATACATACTGCTCTATGCCAAAATGCTCTCCAAGGTAGTAGTACTAATTTAAATTTCCATCAGCAATGTAGAGGTTTCTGTTGCTCCCAACACTTAGCCAAGCACTGGGTGATGTCCTGAGAATATGCCAGGAGATAGATACTAACACTGTAGGTTAGAGACAGATTTCTTCAGTCCCAGTGTAGAATCTCAGAAATAAACTCTGAGCAGAGTTAGGCTTTGCCAGTCTTTGGACAAGGTCCTGGCTCCCAAGGCCCCTCACTCAGCACTATATAGTTTGGAGAGCAGTACAGCATCCGAAGCCTGGTGAGGGAGAGAGAAAGGGTGAGAGCAGATGGGCTGGAAAAGCTCATGGTTGGTGGTTAGGCAAACATGGATCAGATCAGATTGATTCTTGCACTCTAAACTGTTAAAAGCTTCCTAGATTACTCCCCAAGGTGTATTTGTATTAAGCAGGGCACAATATCACGACTAAAGATCTGTAGGTGTCTAAAGCAGTCTTATTTGGGCACTTTTTTTGGAAGAAGTTAGGAAGGCTTAGAGATGCTCCTAGAAACATATTAGAGGTCCTTTGCAAAAAGGACAGCTCTGTCTACAGTTATCCTGTCTTTCTTCCTTTCCTTATCTTTTTTTTTTTTTTTTTTTTGGTGGTACTAGGAATTGAATCCAGGGCTTTGATACTAAGCTACATCCCAGCCCTTCATTTATTTATTTATTTAGTCTTTTTGAGACAAGGTCTCGCTATGCAGTTCAGGCTGGTCTCAAACTCACACTGATTCTTCTGCCTCAGCATCCCAAGTGCTGGGATTACAGGTGTGCACCACCACGCCTGGCTTATTTTTTATTTTGAGACAGGATCTAGATAATCTGCCCAGTGTGGGCAGATTGATCTTGTGATCCTTTGGCCTCATCCTCCTGAGCAGCTGGCATTACAGGCATGTGCCACCATGTTCAAAGCCTGTTATCTCTTTTTTGGTGTTTTATTCTGAGACAGGGCCTCATTATGCAGTTCAAGCTGGCCTTGAACTCACTATATATCCAGGCTGGCCTCCAACTCAAGAGATCTTCCTGCCTCAACCTTCCAGAGTGCTAAGATTACTGGCTTTCACTGCTGTGCCTGGATGTTATCGCTTTTTGTAGGAATGGAAAAAATGTTTTCTTGCAAACCAAGCACTGAAAGGGAAATAGAAATACATGTAGTAGTTCAGAACAGGTCAACCTTTGTCAGAACAATACATAGTTCTGGTATAGTCTAGACAGTTCTCACTCTTTCTAGTAACAATTCTTGGAAAAATACTATCTTTCAAAGCACTAGAAGAAATCAAT
This sequence comes from Capromys pilorides, assembly GCA_004027915.1. Lineage (NCBI taxonomy): Eukaryota > Metazoa > Chordata > Mammalia > Rodentia > Capromyidae > Capromys > Capromys pilorides. The sequence goes on along the minus strand of PVKN010014437.1, from coordinate 12,350 downwards.
TCTCAAAATCTTTCCTTATATCCCTAAGCAACCACCAAATTAGATCATACCAATAATTCTTACAACATTTGTTTGTAGTTTGGGTTCAGCTATTTTTCTGTCCTTTTTTTATATATATTTGGTACAGGGTATCAATACTTTTCTGTGTTTCTTTAAACTCGTACTGAAAGCCTCTATCACTAAACTACTTTCTTTCTAAGATAATCATCAGATTTCTCTTTTCCTTGGAGAGGTCAGAGACTGAGGCTTAAATTCTGATTTGGTACACCTCTTGTTTCTGAAACCTTCCCATTCTTGGGAGGCTGTGGCAGAAGATGGTAAATTCAAGCCCAGCCTGAGCAATTTAGCAAAATCCTGCCTCAAAATTTAATGGGGGGTGGGGGTGGGGAGAAGGGGCAGAGCTGAGCAGTTAGCTCAGAGTGAAGGTCCTTGGTTCTATCTCCGGTACCTCAAAAAACAAAACAAAACCTTTCCTTGGTCACTTCAGAGCAACATCCCAGTGAAGGGTCTAACACAAGCTAGAAAGGTGATGGCTTTAACTACATGTCTGATAAGGAGAGGGAAGGGAACAGATGTTAGGGAATAAATGTTTGGGCTGAGCAGCCATGACCTTCCCAGAATTTTTCAGGATTTTATGAGAACCTAAAGCCTGCTCTAATCCTGAAACTCTAAGAAGGGTAAAGGACCCATCAATTTTTTTTTAGATATCCTATTATAAAAAGTCAAAGAAGTCAAGACTCAAAGTGTCATAGTACCCGGCTGTGATCCCAGCAATCTGGAGCCTGAGGCAGGAAGATCACTGTGAGTCCAAGGTCAGCCTGGACTACCTTAGTGAACTAAGGGCCAGTCTGCACTAGTAAGTAACAGTCTTATCTTTTTTTAAAAAAGTGACAGGGGCCGGTGAGGTGGCTCAGTGGTCTAAAGCTCCTGCTTAGGAAAGCTTAGACAACCGCAGGGACAGTTTGATCCCCAGCACCACATGCTGCGCCAGCCTCCCCACCCCCACCCCCCCACCCCCCGCCCCCAGGCTGAGCCAGCCATTAAAAAAAAAGTGACAGGGAGGACCGAGGTTAAGTAACTCAATCCTTAAGATCACACATAACTAAATCCAGACCACGCTAAAACTCATGTTTCCCCACCAGACCTCACAAATTTCAAGATCAACGGATTTATCATATAGGCACTCAGTGCCTACAATGTGTACCAGGCACTGGCTACAGCACAGTGGACAAAACGGGCGGGTTTTCCTTTCCTCATGAAGTGCATACATCTGGCAGACGTAGCCAAAGGAGCAGGTCGAAGGAAGGAGGCCCAATTCATTTCATCTACTATGCGGGCTTGAGCTCTCATACGCCGGTGAGTCATTCATTTGGGCACCCCCTCCCCCGCACAGAAACTGAAATGGACTTATGAGCGGGGTCAAGGTAAAGGGGTGTGTGTGTCTGTAAGGAGTATTCTTTTAGACGTGAGAGCTCCATTTAGAAGGAAAATGTCCAAGTGTTAAAAACCATTGTCTCCCCCTATTCCATTCTAGGGTAAGCAGGTGGGCGTGGAGGGATAAACAGTGAAGTGTGCGGCAAATCCTCCAGGAGCCACGACTCGGTCGCCCGAGGGACACGGGGGTGGGCGGCGAAGGACACCAGCAAGCTGAGCCACCAAGTCACCTGATTGGTGCCTCAATACCTGTGAGGGGCCCACCCCCTCCCAAGGCAGCTTGAGCAATGAATGGGCAGCTCTGGTTCTCCAGAAATCGCCGCCACCCCTCCCCCGACATCGGTCTCTCAGCACTGCTGCCGTCAGAGGGCGGGGAGCTGTGGGACAGCAAGCAAACACCCCTGGGAGGGCCAGCGAGGGCCCGGGGATCGAGGGGCGCTGCCCCCATTAGAGAGGGCCGGGAGCCAGCCCAGCCAGGACCCGCCCCCGCCAGGTCCAAGGCCCGGAGCTCCCTCGCCCGAGGTGGACGCAGGTCTTCAGCTCTCTGGCCCCCACCCAGCCTAGAGGCAGGGGCGCGAGCCTCAGGGTCCGCGCTCCGGCTTTACCTCCTTTTTTACGTTCCACAGCAGTTTCTCTTTGATTACGTCCTCCGCGCTGCCCATGGTGTGGCAGGTGGCAGGGAGGCGGCGCCGAGCGGCCCCTCAAGCGCCCCGCGCGCCCTGGCCACCTCCGCGCCTCTTGGTTCAGCGCCCCAAGCGCAAGACGTAGCCCCCGCCCGCCGCGCTCCCCGACTGCCGCCGCCGCCGTAGCCACTGCCGGGTGCTCGGCTCCGCAGCCATCTTCCGAGTCCTGCACCGACGTCAGGCAGCAGGCCCGGCCCCTTCCCACAGACTGAGGCGGGGGGGCTGCGCCCTGCCACCGGAGGAGTAGCGGGAAGGAGGGAGCTGGGCGCGCCCGGGGGCGGCCGTCCTGGGCGCGCGCCTGCGGGGCTGCTGTCATGGCAACACGCCTGCTTCTTTCTCGAGGGCGCGAACCCGCATTGTGAGCGCCGGTTAGGTACTGAGGCGCTGCGGCTCGCTGGGCGGCTCTCAAGTCAGCTAAAGGCTAACTTCCACCAACTTGTTTTCCCGACGGGAAGAGAGCAAGGGATTGGAACGCAGAGGTCCTGGCCCTAGGTCCCTAGAGCTCAAATCTGCCTGCGGAAAACCAGTGTTCTCTGGTTCCATTGCCCTCTGGATGTCACGGCCAGCCCTCGGTCTCGCTTGCAGTGTGTAGGAAAAGATGTGGGGCGCAGCTCCAGGTTCTAAAGAACCGGAGCCACAGCGCAGTAAGGTCACACACATTTTCCTTCGCCCCCTTTGGAACCGACCCTTCTTGTGCCCATATGAGAGCACATTAGGGTAAGTGAAACCTTAGGATCTTGTATGGAGCTGGTGAGGGTGACACTGGCGCGTTCCACCTTAGAACCTAAAAGTATGGAGGGAAAGGTTGTTCAGCTGTTGTAAACTAAAGAGCCGCGTGTTCGAGTCCATAGGTGAGAGGAGGGGTTTGGGCCTCTACCACGAATGGAGTATTCCATTCAACAGTTTTTTACGTGGGAATTTTACAGTACTAAAACTGAAAATATAAATGGGAAACATAGTTTTAATGGGCTGAGAGTGCACATCCTCCGTTTTAAAGCTCCCCAACCACAGGCTGCGGCGTGGGAAAAGTTCCCACGGCAGTTCCGCTGGGACTCCAAAACCAAGCTCTCAGGCTGGAGGGAAATACCTCGCGAGAAGGCGCGGGAGCCCCACCCCAGGAGAGAGAGCCCGCCCCCTCGGAGGGGACCGGAAGCGCTCTGCTGGGCCGGAAGTGCCGCGGACGCACGTGAGCAGGAGCATGGCGGCGCACCGATCTGGTCCACTCAAGCAGCATAATAAAGCTCATAAAGGCGGGCGACATCGGGGTCGAGGATCCGCACAGCGGGACGGCAAGGGTGAGAAGACAGGGTACAAAGGGTTATTTGCCGGCACTGCTTTTTCCAGGCCTAGACTGGACTATAGTCTGGCTTGAGAACCGCCAGACAGGCCCATTGTGAAGAACGACTTTTTGTTACCTAAAATCACAGCCGCTTCTAACTTTTCTCTCAGGCCGTGTGGAACTGAAAGTCCTATGCAAGAAGGTGAGAAAAGAGCTCAGCAGAGTAGATCAGAGGCATCGCGCCAGCCAGCTCCGAAGGCAGAAAAAGGAGGCGGTAAGAGGAGGAGTTTGGGAGGTGGTGCACCTTCTGTGTCCTTTTAGGAAGGATACAACTGAGAACAACGCCAGAGCACATGTCAGGCATCTAGGTCTAGACTGAGACTAGACCATTATCCATGCGCCTGCCAACCCCCTCCCTTACCCTGACGTACATGCGACCTTTAACCCGAAAAGTGCTGATTTGAGGCGTCTGTACCGGTGGAAATGTAAAGCTAGAGACAGTTATAGAGATTTTTCTGATCTTTTTCTGTTCACAGGTTCTGGCAGAAAAAAGACAACTTGGCAGCAAAGATGGGGCTCCTCATCAAGTGCTGGTGGTGCCTTTGCACAATAGAATTTCCTTGCCTGAAGCCCTTCGTCTGCTTCAGGATAGAAACACAGAAACAGAAACAGTACACCTGCCGGAATGGGAGAGTACCAATCGCTTTATGCTGCTGTGCCCCAGATTGAAACATCGGTGGTTTTTTACATCTGCAAAACCAGGTTAGGGAATACAATATTTGTCAAACCTTGCGTTTGAGTATAATGTGTTTGTGCCAACCACCGCTTATGGTGTCTTCTATTTCTAGGGGATCTGCACAATGTGTTAGATATGGCTAAAGTGGCTGATACCATCCTGTTCCTCCTTGATCCGCTGGAAGGCTGGGACAGTACTGGGGACTACTGCCTTTCTTGCCTCTTTGCTCAGGGCCTTCCCACCTATAGTAAGTGAGTTGGGGTATTGGAGGCCAGGGAAGGAAGTGAATTAGCATTTGTTGTGCACTTATCATTTTTCAGGCACTCTGTCTGGCATCTGACTTGAGTTGTGTTTAGTGATGTTGGAATGTACGTGTGCGTTTAATTACAAATTACTGACCAAGATGCATCTCCCCTTCCCCCATACCTTTTGATGTTGGGGCTGTCCTTTACTGAGAACAAGAAAGATGGGACAGTTGCTTTCAATGACATCTGTTTAATTAAGGTAGCTAGGTTTTTGTATTCTCTGGAGATCTCTAGGATCACAGAACTGTTAGGTTTGTGTTAGTTTGTGAACTACAGCAGGATTTTCATGTAATGAAGCCTTTTTTCTTTTGCTTACAGCACTAGCTGTCCAAGGGGTTTCTGGTCTTCCACCGAAGAAACAGGTAGATTCCAGAAAGAAGCTAAGTAAAGTAGTGGAGAAGCGCTTTCCTGATGACAAATTCTTTCTGTTAGACACTGAGCAGGAGGCAGGAATGCTGCTTAGACAGTTGGCTAACCAAAAGCAAAGGCATCTTGCTTTTCGAGACCGGCGGGCTTACTTGTTTGCCTATACTGCTGATTTTGTGCCTAATGAGGAGAACAACTTGGTGGGCACTTTGAAAATCTCAGGCTATGTTCGCGGGCAGACTTTGAATGTAAACAGCTTGATACATATTGTTGGACACAGTGATTTTCAAATGAAACAGATTGATGCCCCTGTGGACCCTTTCCCTTTAAATCCTAGAGTGATTAAATCTCAGAAGGATCCAGGCATGGCAATGGAGGTAAGATTAATGGTTTGTTTTGAGATTAACTCTTGCTATGTTGTGCAGGCCGGTCTTGAACTTCTGGGCCTATGTTATTATCTCAGAAGTCCCATACAGTTGGAGACTACAGGTGCACATCACCATGCAATTCAATATTGGTGGTTTTTGTTATTTTTTTAATTTAATTTTATTTTTTGAGGTGTCATGTAGTCCAGGCTGGTCTCTAATTTTGATCATCCTGGCTTTGCTTCTTTTTTTTTTCCAGTACTGGGGATTGAACTCAGGACCCTGCACTTGTCAGGCAAGTGCTTATTCTACTGAGATATCTCCCTGGCCCATGGCTTTGCCTCTTGAGTGCTAGGATTACAGGGATTATAGGGTTAGAGAATCATGAAGTGCTTCACATTGACTTTTAGAAACAATACAGGAGATTGAACCCAAAAGTACATATGCATTGTAGGGCTGGGGCTGTAGCTCAGAATGTTTGCCTAGCACATGCAAGGCCCTGGGTTTGATCTCCAGCACTGCTTAAACACACACACAGAGTCATAAGTAGATTGGCACAGGATGCAGTGTTATGTTTTATTATTTATTTTTTATTTTTGGCAATACTGGAGATTGAATACAGGGTTTGGGGACTTAGTTAAATTCCTGCGTGCCTGCCCCCTCTTTTTTGCTTTTTTCTTGTGGCAGTCTGTCACTAAGTTGCCCAGGCTGCACTTGAACTTGTAATCCTTTTGCCTCAGATTCTCAGATTGCTGGAATTGAAGGTATGCACCACCAAGCCCAGTGAGATGGAAATTTAAATTCAGAGGAGGTAGTCTGTGCATTTAGGTACAATGAAGAAATTGTTAATTCAAAATAAGGCAATTGGGGGCTGGGGAGATAGTTCAGGGGCACAAGTGCCTACCTGGCAAGTGCAAAGTCCTGAGTCTGATCCCTGGTTCCATAGGGGGGAAAAAAAAAAACAGGGCAATAATCAACTGCAGATATGTTGATAAGTTATATTTTTCCATTAAACCTAGGTTCCCTGCACTATAACTGGCTCTGGGTTTATAGAAAAACACAATGTTACTTTTGTCAAAAACTTAAAAGTAGAAAAACAAGGCAAATACTGGTGGGTCTTAGTTACTTTTCTCTCATTGCTGAAACACAATACCCAACACCAAAGTTGGAGGAGGAAAGGTTTAGTTAAGTCAGTTTGTAGAATGGCACAAGGGGCAGCTATTCATGGTAGCAGAAGACAGCAAAAGTGAGGGAGGGGATAAGACTCTGCCCTGTATTTTGTGTGTATGCAGGCTATGCAGCAAAGGGTGGGTGTGGGATTCATACCCCTAATCCTACCCTGACTGTGCCAAACCAGTTAGTGCAATGATGTACTAGTCACACACCATTAATTCTAGCATCACACACTGTAGATTGAGCCACCTCTGAAAATGCCTTGTCACCCCTTGAGACTCGGGGCAACATCTAGACGCAAACCGTAATGTGTGAAATAAAGATTAGGACAGTCTGTGGTGAAAGTATGGACTTGCTGTGGACATTGAGAAAATAGTTTTACAGTAGTAAAGTTTAGACTGGTGTTGAGGATGATTATGAGTTATGCAAAAACGAAAGGATGTTTGAAGATAGAGACAATATGAACCCTGGCACAGTGATGGAAGAGAATGTTTCTCAGAATTTTGAAGAACAGCTTTTTAGGAATGAGAAATATAATCAGATTATAAAAGGTCTCAAGAAGCAAGCAGAATTACAGAGTTGAAATATTAGGAAATGGCTGTTAGCAAAATGTTTACAGGTTTTGATTTATGCATGTATATAGTGACTGATGTTTCTGGTTGCTGTGTTGGATTTAGTAGATTTTTTAGTTAACATTTGACTGGCCAATACCTCCTTTGGTTTTCAGGTTTGTGCTACAGATGCTGTAGCTGCTCATATGGAAGAAGACATTAAGGTCCTAATGAAGGCAGACCCTACCAGACAGGAGTCTTTGCAAACAGAGGTTATCCCAGATCCAATGGATGGGGAGCAAACATGGCCCACTGAAGAGGAGCTGAGTGAGGCAAAGGGTTGGTAGTGATAAACTGATTATTCATTTGACCTGACATTGGGGTTTTGGTCTAGCTAGTCCATACCCTGTAGAGTAGAGTGTGATGAGGCCATAGTTCTCCCTTACCCCCAAATGCTGTGTGATTGCATTAAGAGGACAAAACTTTGCTCCATTTCTAAGAATTACGTGTGTTACTATTGTTTTGTTTTGTGGTATCAGGATTTAAACTCTGGACCTTATGTTTGATAGATAGGTGCTTATATCCCTGGCTGTGTGTTACTGTTTTATAGAGAACAACTTTGGCTTCATTGCAGGGTTTATTTAAATGTGCATTGCTAATTGTGAGACAGCTAAATTAAACTGGGGCCCAGGAATACAAATCAGTGGCACAAGTGCCTGCCTAGCAAGCACAAGGTCTTTTAAGTTCGATTACCAGAACCAAAAATAAGTAAAAAATAAATTGTGGAAAATAAATAAAGTAATTAGGGAGTATTCTGTCTATGATTGAAGCCATGTGACTTTTCCATGTTGGCAGTAATATCTAGAAACTTGCTAAGAGAGAAAACTGAGTGATGGGGGTAAAGAGATACAAACTTGTGCTTTTATAGATTTGCTGAAGGAAAGTACCAAGGTGGTGAAGAAGGTCCCCAAAGGAACATCCAGTTACCAAGCGGAATGGATATTGGATGAAGGTGGTGAAAGTGGTGAGGAAGGAGATGACTATGATGATATAGGACATGAGGATTTTATGGAAGAGGAATCTCAGGTAAGGCAATGGGCCCTTGGGCTACTTCTGTATATAGCTTCAAACATAAGACAAAATGCAGTCATCTTTATTGTTTATTTTCTATTGTGTTGGGGATTAAACCCAGGTCCTTCTTGCTAAGCTACTTTTCTTTTTTATTCTGAGACAGGATTTCACTGAGTTGCAAAATTGTCTAAACTATGCTCAATTTTAGTCTCACCTTTGCCTCCTAAGAGTGCTAGGATTAGAGGTGTGACTTAACTTTAGAGATATGTTTGGTTAGCTCCTTAGGAATAACCTTTTTTGAAATTTTATTTATTTATTTATTTTTGTACTTACATATTTATTTACTTTTAAGAATAAGTGTTGTTACTGGGGGATAAGATTTGTGTGTGTGTGTGTGTGTGTGTGTGTGTTTTGTACAAAGTCTCACTACACAGATTGGACTGGTACTGATTCTCCTGTTTTCAGTCTTTCAAGTGCTCAGATTATAGGCGTGCTACGGCCCAGTCTCAGTCACAGTCTCAGCCTGGCACCGCTTGGTGGGAATGTAACCCCAGTCTCTGCATCTGCCTAAGCAGGCACTTTAATTCTCTGAGCTATCTGGTTGATCTTAGATTTTTATTTTTATTTTATTATTATTATTATTATTATTATTATTATTATTTTTTTTTTTTTTTGGTGGGACTGGGGTTTGAACTCACGACCTTGCACTTGCCAGGCAGGCACTTGTGCCATGGAGCTATCACCCTGGCCCCTGATTTTTTCTTTTTTTTTTTTTTTTTTGTTGGAGACCAGGTCTCACTATGTACTCTAGGTTGGCTTCAAACTTCAGGCAATCCTGTAATTATAGGGCATATCATGCCTAGCTAACACTTGTTTTATGACTTTTCATTAGAATTTATGTTTGTTGGGACTTTATGTTTAGTTAAATTATGTTATTTCTAGCTTGATGGTCTTTGGGGGCAGAGGTATTTTTTTCTGAGGTAACTACAGTATAATCTGTTATTTTACAGTATGAGAGTAGTGAAGAGGAGGAGGAGGATTGTGAAACTATGACAATAGGGGAATCTGTGCGTGATGATCTATATGATGAGAAGATGGATGAAGAGGCTGAGGAAAAAATGTTGGAGAAATATAAACAAGAAAGATTGGAGGAGATGTTTCCAGATGAAATGGACACACCTCGTGATGTGGCTGCTAGAATTCGGTTAGTCAACAAGTTTAAATTCAAACAAGCTTTATGAGAACCGTATTTGGCTAATGGGAAGGAAGTAAACACATCATCCTTACTCCTAAAGCCTAACATTCCCCATGGGAACGTGACATGTCTATGGGAAACTTGTACCCAATCGTGTTCTAGACTGGAATAGGTAAATGTTACAAGATTCTAATGATGGAGAACTACTAAGGTTAATGTAGCAAATACTTCCTATGTGAGCTAATGTTCTGTTAGTGTTAACTTTTGAAGACTTTTGGGCAATTTGGGTACAAGAACAAACAAAAGTATGAAGATGTAGAAGATTGTGTCTACTCTGAAAGTAAATCTGATTAAAGCCAGAGAGGTTATATTGGATATCAGAATGATAAAGCTATTACCAAGAATCTTTTTTGTTATGTTAAAGAGTAACTCCCTGACACATGAGGGAGCTACTATAAATTTTGTCTTTATTTTTATTTTTTTATTTTTGTCTTTTTGAGGTAGGGTCTTGCTATACAGTTCAGGCTGGCCTTAAACTCACTTTAGTAGCTCAGGCTGATCTCAAACTCATAACGATCCTCCTGCCTCAGACTCCCAAGTGCTGAGATTACAGGCTTGCGCTACCATGTTCAGCTAAATTTTGTCTTTAATCAGTGAGAAGCTTATGTGAAATATTTGTTAAAAGCTGTTTCAATATGCAGTCTTTTTTTTTTTTTTTTTTTTTTTTTTTTTTCTTCGATACTACGAGTCAAACCCATTAACTTTGTACTTGGCCAGGGAGGCACTGTGCCGCTGAGTTGTATCCTGGCTATTCAATTTTGTGATTTTGATTTAAGGGCTTAGGTTATTTTGAGGTAATGATTAGAATTCTTTTAAGCTAGAGTGGTAGTTTAGAGATGATATGAGCCTTGTGTAGCACTGTGTAGTCTCTTAGTTTCTTTAAAACCTCTTATATCTTAGATTTCAGAAATACAGAGGCCTCAAGAGCTTTCGGACATCTCCATGGGATCCTAAGGAAAATCTTCCTCGGGATTATGCTCGTATTTTTCAGTTTCAGAACTATACTAATACTCGGAAATGCATCTTTAAAGAGATTGCGGAAAAAGAGACTGAAGGAGCAGAGGTATTTGCCTTTCCTTATCCATCATATATTCTGTTTACCACATCATGCTGCTGTATTCTTCTTGGCATGAGTACTTAATCTGGGAGGGTTTTGTTCTTTGTGGGATTTTTTTGTTTGTTTTGTCTTTTTGAGACAGGGTTTAGCTATGCAGTTCAGGCTGGCCTTGGGCTCACTTTGTATCCCAGAATGGTCTCAAACTCAGAAACAATGATCCTCTTGCCTCAGCCTTCAGAGCGCTGGGATAATAGGTGTGGGCTCCTACACCCCACTTGGTTTTTGTTTTTTTAATATGAGTTTTACTATGCAGTTCAGGCTGGCATGAACTCACTTTGTAGTCTAAGCTGGCCTCAAACTTGTATCTATCTTCCTGCCTCAGCCTCTCAAGCGCTGGTATTATAGGCCTTAATTTAGTTTTGTACTATTTCATAATTGAATTTGAGGAAACACTAAGTCATGGACAACAGTGATATTAGGAACAGAGGCATCAGAACAATAAACTGAAGAAGTTGAAGTATCGATGGAAAGCAATCTTGAAAGCTAAGGCTGGCTTTACAATAGTAATGCATTTAGAAATATGTTGCATCGTTATTGGGACTTTAGGGGAATACTGATTGTTTTCTACTTCTTTCTGGCAGGTTGGCTGGTATGTCACACTTCATGTCTCTCAAGTCCCTGTCTCAGTAGTTGAGGACTTTAGGCGAGGAGCACCCTTGATTGCATTTTCGTTGCTACCTCATGAACAGAAGGTAAGTTAAGTCTTATGGGAAAGAGGAGTTAAGAAACTTTCCAACCCATTCGTGACATTTTGATTATTGGCATGCAAAATGTGTCATGATTTTAGAAATCAAAGAACAAAAGAGAAGTCAATGATGGTTTTAACCTAAATGTCTGAACCTGTCTGAAGCATCTTTGTGATGCAGTCTTTTTGACATTCTGAGACTTCTGAGATAAGTTTGTTTTTCACATACTGAACAAGGGCTGGCAGCCTTAAAAATAAAGATTTATGCCAAGGTACAGATATCTTTTCTGTACGTAGCCAGTAGTCGTGTACATTGAGGAGTATGTGACAGCTCTGAAGTTTGGTCAGTTTGAGTAAGTTGTGAAGAAAAAGAGGCTTCAGTGGTGGTTTTGCAATGTGTCATGAATGAATGATTTGAATGAAGACTGATGATTTTGTGACAGGTGGTAAGCTACTTTAAAAGGATTTATGAAAGCTCTGATTAGTCCATATTCACCCCAATGCTAGTTGTCACTAAAGGATAAATTGTCCTATCATTTACCATCTGCCATTAATTGTCATTGTCAGTTCTTACTGTTTGTCTGATACTTGTTTGATTTTGCCTTAGTTTAGTTTAGGTTGTTGTAATTTCCTAGACTATGAAATAATTTTTTTTTCTTGACCCTCAGATGTCAGTATTGAACATGGTGGTGAGCCGGAACCCTGGCAACACTGAGTCTGTGAAAGCCAAAGAAGAACTGATCTTCCATTGTGGATTCAGACGTTTCCGAGCCTCACCCTTATTCTCTCAGCACACTGCATGTTAGTAGTGGGGATGCTTCTTGGTTCTTGACCATTTTAAGAGTCTGACTACTGATGAGGAGGAAGAGAGGAAGGTGTAGAACACACAGTTCAAACTATTCAGTACTCTGACTTAGGAGCCAATGATGTTCTTATTCGTAATGTCTGAACCTATCTGAAGCATCCCTGTGATGCAACCTCTGTTGCTGAGGCTTCTTTGACATGAGTATTTGTTCTGGTAGCTTTTGAATCAGCAGCTTTATGAAAAAAGAATGTGTCATTGTATGGGAACTTGGTGTCTGGTATGCTAGTGCCAGCATGAAGTAACAGAGGTGGGGTATGGCCCAGAATTGGGTATAGTGTGAGTTTCAAGATGTTGAGACTAAAGCCAGGCGTGGTGGCGCACACCTGTAATCCCAGCACTTGGGAGGCTGAGGCAGGAGGATTGGTGCAAGTTCAAGACCTGCCTGGGCTACAACAGTGAGCTCAAGGCCAGCCTGAACTGCATAGTGAGACCCTGTCTCAAAGACAAAAAAAAAAAAAAAAAAAA
>PVKN010014436.1:0-19194 GCA_004027915.1 Capromys pilorides | reverse complement strand
CCTTTCTGCATTTGTTTCTTTACTTTTTTTAATAGTTCCCTTTAGAAATACAATTGTTTAATAATTTAATGACAATCTCCTCCAAACTTAACATGTAAAATGAGGACCAAATAGGGTGGGTACAAGACAGGCTCCTTGACAAATGTATTTATGCAGAAGACATTCATTAAAATGAAGTAAAATCAGTTTGGAGATACACTGCTTAATGCCTTCATGAAGGGGACTTGAGGATATTTTCATACTGCTGACTAAAATGCATGTATGCTGATGAGGGCTCTGTGATATGGGTGGGTGTAGAGGTAGTCGCAGCAAGAAGGTCATCTGGTCTGCAGTCCTGACTCCACCAACTCATGTCTGAGTGGGTGCTGGCAAGGTGCTGTGTTCTGAATTTTACTTTCATCATCCATAAAATGGCAAGGTTTATTGTGTATCTCAAAACTATTAGAATTCAGTAAGCTAATCCATGCAAAACACGTAGCATGTTTCCGAGCATATAGTAAAGGACTAAGGTCGTCATGTAACTAATGTGAATTGAATTTCTCTTAATTAATTTTATTTTTTGCTCATGAAGTTTGCATAATTTTTTAAGCTGTTACATGTATTTTCAATGTATTAACACCACCTCAGGGGCCGGTCAGATCCAGCACAGCATGCTGGGGATCGGACCCTGGCTGATGCCCTTTTTCTAAGCAGGTGATTTAATCTGCAGTTGTCTCTTTACTTTGTGTGCTATTATCTCAGAGAATTCAGGTGTGCGATTTCCAATTTGTCCTATGCTACTGTCTCCCATATTTGTTCTGGGTGGGCTCTGGGCCTGAGCATACATTTTGTTCCTTTTCTCTGTCATTTTGTATAGCACTGTCTTCTGGTCTTTGGTGTAGAGCTTTGGTAGAGTTCTTACCTTAGCACCAGGTCCTGATCTACCTAGTTCAAACTCGTGGGTGTGCCTTGGGTCTGGCTGCTGAGCTCCACTTCTTCCTGCTGCAACCCTTGGAGGTGAACCTGCTGTGCCACTCTAGCAAGATGTTCTGCTCCTGGATCAGCTGGGTGGGTCTTGCCTCTAGCCTCTCTGCAGGGAGTTCTGCCACAGGGATTCACACTGGACACACTGGGCCTGGGCTCTGGGTCAAATGAGGATCCAGTGGGCCCCTAGTCATCTCACTCACATGCCGGGCCTGGGCTCTGAATTGAATCCACATGTGCTTTTGAAAGTCTTTCAGGAAGCAGAAAAGGGGGGAAGTCACAATGTGGTATTTTGTGTATGAAGGCCTTTTTTGAACAGCTTTTTTAAGAATATGTGGATGACCATAATGTGGCCTTAGGGTAGTGGCCCTAATCATTGATCCACTGAATCAGAAATTCTGGAGTGGAGTTAGCAGTCTGTTTGAGAAGGCTTCTAGGTGATTCTGAGCCATGCTTAAGTTTACAAACCTCTTAGGGCACAGGGTCTAGAAAAAAAATGATTTCATGTGTCTTGGTTCTAACTACAGCTCTTGCAGTTCTGTTACATCATTGGGCTGTTATAAGAATTACATGGAAAGTGTTTGTACACAGCGCTGTTCTCAATGTTAGAATTCTAGCTGGCTCATTATAGACAGCACCTACCAAGAAGCCTGGCGCAGGGGTGAGCTGTGCTGTCGCTTGTTGCTAGGTTTGCTACCAGAATCCTTTGTATTCATGCATCAAGGTTCTCTTCACCACATAGAATATCCAGATTTCTCTGTGATGTCATCTTTGTATCCCACTACTAAAAATTGCAAGAGCTACTCTGTGGGTGCTCTTAGTGAGCTGAATGGTTTCACCAACGACCAGGAACCAGGAACACACAACTCCTGTGGAGACCAGAGCTGCATCCTAGTTTATTCTTTGGAAACTGGGTGGAGGAAACAGGAGTTACCCAGTTTTTTCCCCTTTGGTGACAATGTTCTTTCTGAACCTTGAAGAGCAATGAAGAGACAAAAATTAACATTTTTGTGGCCTAACTGACATTAAAATAGGAAAAAGCACATCACTGGAATTAGAATGTCCTGTTCATTAGTCACTTTTTCTCCTCAAATTAAAATGTCTCTGCAAGCAGGAAAAGAACAAGTCCTCAATGACCTCATAACTCATTATTTCTAAAGAATATACTTAATTCCTGGAGGAGATGAATCTGGAATCGATTTTTCCATTTCTGTCAGCCATTGAATGGCAGCCTCTGGGTTTCTCATGGAGAAGAATGTGTGCTTTTTGTGGGGGCTGAGAGAGAAATACTTGCTGTTGTCTATGTCCATGTGGGTAGCTGCTGAACATCCATTTTCCATAGCAAGCCATGCCCAGTCTTGCAGAAATTGAAGAGACATTTTTATTGGAAGGCCTTTTTAGCCGTGTATTTAGCCACTCTTACAGCTGCAATCCAGGCCTTCAGAAAAGAGTGTGGCAGGCACCCACTGCTGACACACAGCAGGAGGAAAGGGAAGCAGAGTCTATGTGGACACGCTTTCTGTAGTGCCCTTTGCCTCCCTGTTCAGCAGACTTTTATCTTGAGGTTAACCAGAACTCTAGCTAAGTTGGGCCCCTCCTGGTGCCATGATTGGACCCTTTGTTGAGCAAGTGGGATAGTTCCATGTTCTCTGTGTTTATACCAGGAAATCATGTCCGGAAAGAGCTCAAGGATCTCAGGCCATGATGAGAGGGACCAAAACTGGACTCCACAACAGTGATACCACAATCGTTTTCTGCCCCTCCAAACCAGTGGACTTAGAGTACTTGTAAATCACCAGACAACTCCGCAATGGCAAGTTCACCTCCAAGCTCAGTGAAATGTCTGCTGACTTGCAAACACTGTTTTGATGTTGAATTTACAGTTTCCAGCTGTGCAAATATAAGATGAGAGGGATGGAAATCATGAAGAGACCACACCTCAGAAAATGTACACTAAATTTGACACTTTGTAACTTAATTCTTTGCAAACAAGCCCATATTCATTTTTACAACACTAATTAATTTGAAATTGTGCTCCAGGAAAAAGCACAAATTATTTTACAGTTGAGTTTATGGTGAAAAGTTACTGAATGATCAAATCTGTATTCCTTAGGTGTATTAACAACATTAAAAAATTGTACTTAAAATAGTTTGACTTGTAACACCATAATTTGACCCACTGTTTAACACATTTCCTCTTTCTAGAATGATGGCACATACTTCTGGCAGCTTGGACAGATCATTCCCTTATAAAATTCTTGATCAAGTTTATCTCTCTGAAGAGAATTATAGCACCTGAAGGTATTAGGTTGTAGTCCTTAGAACCTGTGACTATCATGGTATATTGCAGTCTTTGCAAATGTAAATGCATATCAATGTTGGGCAGGGAATATAGACATTAATCATGATATATCAGATTGAATGGATTAAGCAATGTGTGACAAATTAATAAAGTTCTAGGTGTGTCTGTGGATGATTGGCATGCAGGCGAGCAAATGGAGAGATGAAGACCTTCCCCTGATTGTAGGTGGTACCAACCAACAGGCTTGAAGTTCATGTATAATAAAAAGAGAAAGAAGGAAGTGGGCCTGTTGTAAAGATCTGCTGTCTTCCTGAGTGGGTCCTTCCCTTGCTCCAGGGGCCTTTGGATGTCAGTTTCCAAGACTCCAGTTTCTCCTGCTTTCCAAGGCAGACTCACACCACAATTCTCCAATGAACTTCCAGGCCTACAGCACTGGACTGGTACTGCATCCTTGATCCCTGTTATTCTGTGACTTTAATTTTAATTTTCCTGGGTTGAACATCTGCTGATTCTTATGCCCATTGTGGACTCTCCTCCCTCTGATCCTATAAGACTAAATAATGAATTCCCTTGCATAGTTATATGTATAATTATAGATTTTCCAATTGATTGTGTTCCTCTAAAGAATCCCAATATGGCGGTGACTATCCTATATCTCACCTTGAGCTGTAAATGTAATCACACGTATCCTTAGAAGAGAGCCCAAAGGAGACTTGCTAGACCCAGAGAAGGTCATGGGAAGCCAGGGAGAGATTTGAAGATGTTGGCCTTGGAGAATAGGGTGGTGTCACCACAGCCCAGGGATGCAGCAGCTCCCAGAAGGCAAAAGAGGCAAGGATGGCTTTTCTTTAGGACTTCCCCTTTCTCATACTTCAACTTCAGCCTTGTGATGATTGTGGACCTTGGCCTCTGGCACTGTGAAGGGAATAACATGGGCTACTTTGAGCTGCCATGTTTATGGCAGTTTGTTACAGCAACCACAGGAAAGTAATCTAGAATCATATTCTCTTTGTAAGGAATTGGAGGCCTAAGATAAGGGCCTAACTTCATTCACCAGCTGAGGTGTCTCTGAGAGTCACTGGGTCAGTTCCTGATTCCCCCACGAAAGACTTGGAAGCCTCATGCAGACAAATCACCAGTTACCAGTTTTATTCATGCTTAAAGAGGTGGCTGAGTGTGTAGGAAGTTTGCATGTCATGCTCTAATTCTGAATCCTCTTATAAACATAATCACTATATTAATAAGCTGTAAGGAGCCAGAACATAAACATGAAAGAATCCACTTGGTACTTCTTTTGTTTATTTCTTTATTCGGCCTTTTAGTGATTATTCTTAAGAGCCTGCTCTGTGTCACAAATTGTACACTTTCATAGGTCTAGTACCAAATCAATCTCCCAGCTCCTCACTTCTAAGCCAAAACTAGTCACATCTCAGTTAATAAGAAGTACACAGGAAAGAGTCCTACATTTTATGCTTAAGGGCTCTGCCTGAAATCTCATTTCACTTATAAATTGAAATTTTTATAACTGTCCATTGAGTTCCCAACCTCTAGCACTGGACTGGTACTGCATTATATATATATTATGGCGGCTTAGCCTGTCCTGGGGAGGGGCTGGCACAGCATGTAGTGCCGGGTATTGAACCCTGGTCCCTGAGGTTGCCTAAGCTTTCCAAGCAGGTATTTTAGATCACTGAACCATCTTGCCAACCCTGTAATACTGCATCCTTGATGCCCCTTATTCTGTGGCTGCCATCTTCCTGGGTTGAGCAGCTGCTGGACTCTATGGCATGCAGGTGACTGTTTATAAATTGCGCCTGAGCCAATAGGTGAGGAGAGATTTGTTTCTTCTCCTATCTTTCAAGCTAGTTAAGCAGTGTCTGGACACATAGCCTCCTATGTAGGCTGCAATGAGGATACACAGTGTCATATCTGGATCGCTAATTTCAGGTGTGTTATGATTTATGTCTAGCTATCCCCCCAAAGCCTCATGCAATCATAGGGCGGGGACTTCTAGAGTTTGAGACTTGATTCATAATTCACTGGGATTATGTGTTTTAGTATGGATGGGATTATGGGTCTGAGTCCTTCTGGGATTATGGGTGTGGCCTAAGGTGGATAGGCTGAGGCAGAGAGCCTGAATGTAATATAAAGAGACAGAGAGACAGACTCATGCTGTTGCTCTCTGTGCCCTGGTTGGTTGGTTGCCTCTTTTGCAATTGTTGCTGTTCCGCTGCCATGAACTGGATGCTCTCTGCCATGTTCCACTCAGCCTTGGGCCAGCCAAATATGGACTGAAACCTCCAGCAACTGTGAGCTAAATAAACCTTTCCTTCCTTCATTTTGAGTGTCAGGTATTTGTCCCAGCAACGAGCAAAAAGTAACTAAGACAAGGTGGTATTGCTACCTGTATTTGTACTTTCAAGCTATCTATTGCATTTTAAAATTGGACCCTCAGAGATCTGAGATGATATCCCATTGATTTTACTGTATGATGGTTAACAGTCCTATGACTTAGAGGCTGTACATGACTAAGTTGTATTAACTAAAGCAGTAAATGTTTTGTTCACTAGACTCAACCCACTGAGCTTTGCCCATTCACACATCATTCAGAATGTCTCTAGGTGTTAAAATCTGTTGATTTGCTTTTCCAGTATGTGCTCCTCCTTACATCCCTTTGAATCCACATGTTTGCCAAAATTTATGAACATCTGTGTATCTAGGAAGTTGTTCACACAATGCCTAGGAAAGTGACTGCAAAGCCGGGTTCCAGAGGCAAACTATGTGAGGTCAAGTGTCATCTCAAATATCTCTAAGCTATGTACCCTTGAGCATAATCTCTCTGAGGTGTGGGTTCTTCCAATGAAAAATAAGAATAACATCTGTTCTGATCTCACAGGTCTTTGAAATGCATGTAGCACTATGTTTCTCAATAAGATAGAGAACAAGGCAGGATACCATCTCTCACCACTCCTACTGTCCTTTTACATTGTGCTGGAAGTCTTAGCTAACACAATAGGGCAAGCAAAGTAAAGTGTTGAGATTCAGAAGGAAGATATAAAACTATCCTTGTTCACAGATGACATGGTTGTCTACACAGAAAATTTTAAAACATCTAAGAGCAGCTAAAGAAGTAGCAAGGTATTTTTTACATTATATGATCTATCAATATTGCAGATCATAATGAGAATTTGAAAGTGCAGACAGAGAAGTTTGACAAAACAAAAGATACATTACATGCAAGTAAATGTAGCAGTGACTGAAGGAAAAACAAAGAATGAAGAGAAACACAAACTTTGAAGAAGTATTATTGCTTTTATGGGCAATAGATGGGGATTAAGTGTTCTATGCTTTATTTAAGGACCGTAGATCTTTTTTTATGAAGGAAGGGGGCGTCTGTGAGGATTCCACAGAGAACATAAGTAACAAAGACACCCAACTACAGTGGCTTAAACAAGATAGTCATGCAATTCTTCCTTGGGTAGGTACAGATAATCTAGAGCTGGATAGCAAAGCCTCTTTACAAAGTCCTTCCAGAATTGGACTCATGGCTATGCCTGCTATCTGTCTTCATTACTTTTCTAGTGTTTATGAGACAAAATACTCAATACCCAAAATTAAGGAAAGAAAGGTTTATTTAGTTCACAGTTTGTTGAGGTTTCAGTCCATACTCCACTGGCTGCAAGGCAGGGTGGCACAGGGGCTACAGTCCAAAGGGGGTAGAAGACAACAAAATAAGAACAAAGGTGAGGGGCAAGTATCTTTTCCTCTCTTGTGTTGCATAGTCACTATCTGTGCACATCTCAGTGCCCTCCTCTTCCACAAGCTGAGGATGTCACAAAGTAAGCACCCTGGCTCCCTGCTGAGTCACTTAATTAAACTTCTAAACTTCTCAAGTTGACACAGTGAAGAAGAGCAGTAAGAGCCTGTTCTTTTCACCCCAGGATGTAGATGCGCGAAATGTACCAAGTTGGTACAATGTATCAACCATAGCACTATCTCTAGAGTGAATCTTTATCTTATGGTTAAGGATGACGGTTAGCACTCAAGCCGTCAATCCCTATCAATCCAAGTTTTCAGCTACACAATGCAAGAATGCATGAAGCAGAAAGAGCAAGACCTATGCCTCAATTTTTTTAAGGAGGGTTATGAAATTTCATGACTCTTCCATTTATTTCTCTCTAATTTCAGAAATTAGTGACATAGCCATACATAGCTATAAATGAAACTAAGAAACAACCACAAATCCAACAAAAAAACTACAGACAATCGCCATTGTAACTTCAAATCTCAGCTCTGAGATGATGTGACTAGGTAGTGTATACTTGTGTAGCCTTCTTATTAAGTAAGACTGCCATTGTATGCAATGTAAAAAGGTGTGGCTCCTTACAGTTTCAGATCGGGGATAAAATCTACCTTCTTTCTTTGATTCTGATAAACCTGAACAGTCTTCTCAAGAAAGCTCTAAAATTTATTGCATATCCACTAAAGGATAGGAGGATAGAATAGGAGTCAGGCATAACTGTATTGAAATCCCAGATCTTCCATTTACTAATTTTGTGACTTTGAGCAGATTAAATTCTCCAAACTTAAATTTTTATCATTCTTGCAAGAAACATGACACCATACCTAAGGAGGCTCTCAAGATTGAATATCAACATGCATGTGGTACCTGGCCCATAGGTAAGGTTAATATAGCAAGCCTCTTTTACTATAAGTTATTCTTTCTCAACTGGGAGGTACTCTATCATTCTCCATATCTATTCCCACCCCAAGCTTGTTTTATCCCTCAGTCTTTTCTCTTCTTGAATTAGATCTTTTCCAACCAGTTCACATGGAGAGGTAGACCCAGCATACCCATGGCACACCACAAAATATGACAACTGCCATGCAGATGTGGGTAGCCAAAAACCTTCTCTGACTGGGCAAGCATCTTATGGAACAGGGCTCAGCCAGGCACATGTAAAATATCCATAGCTATACTTCAATACATGCAAGTGCAGATGAGCATAATTTTTTTATGAGCAACAAATCATCAGGAGTGAAGATTAAATTCCCTAAAAGTGCTGGAGCAAACCTAGTCTTTCAAAGAGTTGTGTGCTGGAGACTGAAAGGTGTGATTGACAGCTTCCAGGCATCAGCCCCTGCCCTCAACCAAGCCCCGCCTTCTCTCCCTGAGATGTTCTTGCTAACAAAGTTCCATTCGGTCCCATTAGTCATGAGGTTCACTAGGAGCAACTTATTTTAATACTTAACACAGTCATTCCTGAGAGCTGCCCTAACAGTGCCATAGGAGGTGACTTAGCACAATAGTTCTGGAATCTAGAAGCCTGAAATGAAGATGTCAGCAGCACTGTGCTTCTCAGGAGACTCTGAGTCAAATTCCTCCCTGTGGCCACCTGTGGCAACCAGAGATTTTGGTGTTCCTTTGTGCATAACTGAATGTCTTCAGTGTCCACCTTCGTCATCACAGATGTTCTCCCAGTATGTCTTTTTTCTTTTCATAATGATCCTAGTTACTTGGGATTATGCCCCATGGGAATTACTTTATGGTAACTTGATGGTATCAACAATGATCCCGTGTGCAAGTAAAGATTCACTTCAAGATACTAGAAGTGAAGATTTCAAGGTCTACTGGGAAGGAGTGGGGTGGCACATTTCAATTCATGATGTATTTAGAATTAGAATTTTGTGAGGTTAAAAATAAATCAGAATGCATCAAAAGTTGATCTTGTGCACATTTCCTTTGCTTAAAATTCCTTTCTGATAGTCTTGGTTAGCAGAGAATGGGCAGGAGCCATGGGCTGCTGACACTGGAGAAGCTCAGCCCCTTGGTGAGCATCAGGAGCATCTTGAATGTGAGCAGTGCAGTGATCATGTAGGTCCCCACATGAAAGGCTTTCCTCATGCTTACAGGTGAAATTTAGGCATTTAGGGGGAGGAAAACCTGGATAAACAGTTGCTTCAGTGGTCAGAGTCTGGGCACAGGCTATGCTAGGCCGGTGCATGCTTGGTCATGATTGTGCCTGTGAGGGAGTCTGTAGGAAGCTGTGAATGCCCATGTGAGCATGTATTTGCATGTCTGGGGAAGAAGGAGCAAGCGTCATGTCCAGTGAAGCTCTCAAAATTCTTGGGGTGAAGGATGATACAAGATGAAGAAATAAAGGCAAGAGTCAGAATGCAGAAAGCTGGGGTCAGGTAGAGCCCCCTCTTGGGAGGGGAGAAAGAAACTGCTCAATGACTGGACTGTGATTGCTTATATATTCAGTGGGTAGATGTCCCATGACTCCCTCTGCCTAGCAGCCCATTTGCTTAGATCACCTCAGGCTCTCCATGTTCTGGGAGCTGGAACAGTCTGTTCATGTGGCTCACCTCCAGTGCTCAACATACGAGATTTATCTCCAGCTTCACCGCTCCCCACAGCGCTGACATGCTAAGTGCAGCTAGAAGGTGAGTGGGGAGAAAGGACCACCACAGGAACAGACCATCTTTCTACAGAAATCTAGAATAGGATTTTCTGGTTGAAAGGAAGGCAGAAGATCATACAAAGTTAAAAATCTAAATATCTGTGCCAGGTCTATATTGGGTTGCCTTATGCTTCTCTTTTTCCATTATTTAGGGTGAATGGCTATTCATCAGATCCAGTTGTGGTTCTTGACTCTGACTTTTTTTTTAATGAAAAACAAACACTAGTATTTTATTATTATTATTATTTTGTCAGATGTGGAAGACCAGGTCCCCACCTCTCCTCCCCCTTCCTTGATTCTGCTCTAATATAAGAACCACCAAACAGATTGAGCTCAACTTTGCCAAGGAAGTTCTACTATGAGGTTGAAAATATACAGAGGCAAGTTTTAGTCTGAAATTGCAAGGTAGATTTCCAAAAAGTAGAA
This sequence comes from Capromys pilorides, assembly GCA_004027915.1. NCBI lineage: Eukaryota > Metazoa > Chordata > Mammalia > Rodentia > Capromyidae > Capromys > Capromys pilorides. The sequence goes on along the minus strand of PVKN010014436.1, from coordinate 9,039 downwards.
ATCAGAATTCTAGCACATAAACACATTTTGTGGTAATTATTTTATTTTCCATTAGCAGTGGGCCTCATGCTTCAGGGAAACCAAAAACTTTGTTAGGTATGTAGTACCAGTGAATGAGTCACTATTTTTACCTATCCCACCTACTCTTGTTCTATATTCTAAGTCCTCCAAAGTCATATTTGATGAGTTTGTCTGTAATAAAATAATGTGAGGGAAAATGATGGGTTGAAAATTGAAACTAGTTTTGAAGATAACTTTTTTTTCCCTGGAAACAAGTAAAATAACAATTCCTATCAGGCTGACAAGACACCTCAGTGGACTTAGCAGCTACTTAGGCAACTCTAGAGACTGGGGTTTGGTCCCTATGACCATATGCCCCACATGCTGAGCCAGCCATCAAAACTCGGTGTGGTGTCACAAGCCTGTAATCCCAGTACTGGAGAGGCTAAAAATAGGAGGATCACTATGAGTCCAAGCTGTATAGTGAGACCCTGTACCAAATACATTTAAAAAAAAAGAAAAAGAATTCCCAGGAATGAAGCACACTAAGGGAGATGAATATCCTATAGCTAAAATAAACATGGTGCCCTGTTCATGGGACATCCTAAATAAGAACTTGTTAATGGTTTGTAGTACTTTGAGATTTGAAGTAATTTGAAGCAAAAAGACCGTTTGCATGCTAGGTTTGATTTTCCAGAGATAGCTACAATTATATGACCCTTATTAAGAGGCCAAGGCTATGCTTCTTCCTCTGCAACCTGAGAAGAATGTCCCTGACTTCTACAATGCAGTGGAATGAAACCATGCTACTGCCAAGGCTGGGTCATAGAGTGCAATAGGGTTGTCTGCCCCTTGGTTCCTTTATTGTCTTTCCCTTCCCTTTCTTTTCTCTCCTCCACTTCTTGCCTCACATCCCTACTGTATTGGTCAAGGTTTTACTTAGAGGAACAGAACAGGTATAAGAAACGGATATTAACACAAAATATACAATATATAAGGAGTTATAAGATTGGCTTACAATAGTCAGCCACAAAGTCAGATGAGGAAGCATGCAGAGGGTGTCTGCATGTTCCAGACTGGAGAATTCAGACCCGAGGTCTGAAACTCACTGCAGTGCTCTGTATAAGTCTCTATCCGTGGGCTGATGGGTCTGCAATAGAAGACTGAAGTGTCTGTGATGGATGCTGAAGAATCTGTGACGGATGGCAAAAGATCCAAGCTGGAGGCTGAAGAGTCTGCGCTGCAAGCCAGATGATAATGTCCAGGCTGAAGGTGAAGACTGAAGCTTCTCTGACAAAGTAAAGTCTTAGCTTCTTCCTCAGCCCTTTAAAAAGTTTCTCTTTGTGCTCAGTCACTCTGACATGGACCCATTGTGCTCTAGGGTGGAAACAATCATACCCCAGGATGGGCCCTTGATGCCGCTCTAAGGAGGAGCCAATCATATCCTAGGCAGGCCCTGGTCCCGATCCAGGGAGGAACCAATTGTACCTCAGGGCAGGACTCCCACCAACAGGGAACTGGGCTGCTGAGTCATCCAGCCAAGTTGACACAACATATCAACTACTACACCCACTCAGGCCATTTTCCATCTTCCTCTTTCTACCAATTCTTATCCTTGGAGCTGAGCTGAGGAAAGCCAGGCCATATAGAGATACATTTGTGGTTACACCAATTGGAAATATTAGCTGGGCTCACACATGATAGCAATAATGGCTGGACAAACATGCAGGTGATTCCAGGCTCTGGTCTCCACTTCCTCCAACTGAGGCCCCAGATCCAGTTTCTTAGGGGAATGTCTTATGCAGCTCACAATTGCTTTTTAAAACCATTAACTTTTGGTATCATTTGTTAGTAAGCAATGACTTATACCTCGGGAGGATCCTAGGATGGCACTGTAACCAGGAAAGTAAAATATTTTGCTCCTTATAGATGAATTGTACTAAAACGGTGCAAGGGATCTTAGTCCCAGGTCCTCTTCCTGACTCCATGCTCCATTATTGCTGGGCTCAGCCTCCAGACAAACAAGTGTTTCTTTCTTTCTTTCTTTCTTTCTTTCTTTCTTTCTTTCTTTCTTTCTTTCTTTCTTTCTTTCTTCTTTCTTTCTTTCTTTCTTTCTTTCTCTCTCTCTCTCTCTCTCTCTCTCTCTCTCTTTTTCCCTTTTCCTCTCCTCTTTTTTCTTCCCTTCCTTTCCCCTTTCTTTCTTTCTTTCTTTCTTTCTTTCTTTCTTCCTTCCTTCCTTCCTTCCTTCCTTCCTTCCTTCCTTTCTTCCTTCCTTCCTTCCTTCTTTCCTTCCTTCTCTTTTATGGGGCCAAGGATGGAACTCAGCAAGGGCTTCACACATGACAGGCAAGAGCTACATCCAACCCCAAATAAATCACAGCCGCTTTAAGTGGAGCCATCTGAATTATGATTAGTATTCCATGGCCCACCATCTGAATCTTTCCAAGCAAGCCACATAGTTTTCTTATTTTGAATGCTCACCAGTCATGTGTACACCAGCACTCCCAAGCTATGTTGTACATATAAATCTTCTGGAGGATCTTTTTACAATTTAAACACTGACATCATAATTCTGAGAGAGGCCTGAGACCTTGTTATCTAAAAACCTCTCAGGTAACACTGAGGCTGTTGTTCTATAGACCACACTTTGAGTATTAGTGGTACAGAGGACTCTAAGGACAAAGCAATAATTTTCACAGTTCATCCCCCAGGTAGGAAACCCAGGGTAACACTGTCACTGAACAGTCACACTGTGATAAGAACCTTCCTAAGTACCCATTTTTGTTAACTCTATTGCTCAGAAAACTCCTCTAAGAGAGACATTATTATCCCTGCTTCAACTGTGAAGAAACTAAGTTTTCTTAAGTGGTTAGGTAAGTGGCAGATCTAGAACTCAAACTCACAACTCACTACGAAATTGTGTCCTGGCCACTGTGCCATCTATCCTTCATGCTTCCTATGCCTGTGACCACCTTGTTCTCTTGCCCCACTTCATTTGGAATACAGAGATGCTTCTGTATTAGTGCCACCCAACAAAACCTTATGCAATCATAGTCGTCTCCATGTCTGTCCTGTTCAATATGGTAGTTACATATGACGACTGAAAATTGAAACATGGCTAGTGTGGTGGAAGAATTTTTTATTTTATTTCATTTTAATTAAAAATTTAAATAGATGTGGCTAGTGGCTAGAACAAGTGACTAACTGCCAGTGTTTTCTGTATCAGACAATACAATTTTATGTAAAGGATTCATCTAAGGAACATTGGGACACTGAGATGGAAGGGAAACCTAGAATTAGGCCATGGATTTGTGTCCCATGACCACTCCCAAGTGTGAAATATCTAAAACATTTTACACGGTGCTTATAATTTTCTTTTCTCTTTATACTGCATCAAATGACATCTTTCTTTTGGCCTCACATCAATTAAACAGATGTCCTAAGCATGATGTAAAATATTGGAGACTACAAAGAGGAACAAGTGCCAGCTCAGGAAGGAAGAGGATCTGGTGCTGGAGTCCCTGAAACACTAGAATAGCGAAGGGAAACAGCTCTGTAGGGTTTGGAGAAAAGAGTGAAAAAGTTATATTCAGATGTTTGTCCTTCCTCTTGGGACTTATAGCAATCACAATGCCTTCAGCCACAATCAAAGATAATTCTGCTTCAGATTGACTTAAACAATAAAGAAGCATGTTGTCTCACATATTTGGGAATTCTACAGTGGAGTAGACTTCAAAGTAAGTTGACTTAGTTGCTCCCAAAGTCTTGAAAGACCCTTATTCTTTCTCTGTCTCTCACTGCTAACATTGGCTTCCTCTTCATGCTCTTAACAAAATGGCCAGAACTTCTACACATTGTGTCGCAATGTGGAAATCTTCAGGGGAAGAGGGAGACTCTCTTTCTTAAGCTCTCCCCTAGAAGAGAGAAGAGTTTCTCTAGAAATAGTCATGACCTCTGAACTCACAGGACAATGACACTGAGATTTTCTTTGCTGTCATCAGGCCAATTCTTGGGGCTGAAAAGGAGATCAGGTTTTCCATGGAGTTTGTTAAAGGGGGACCATCTGAACAAAACTGGGGTTCCCTTTAGAAGGAAAAGAGGCAGCCACTATGTTGACTGTTGGATCTGACAATCCTCAGTGGAGGTTGGGATAGGGTTGATGTTGAAGCATAGTTTGGAAAAAGCAAAGGAGACAATATCAAGGACAAGGGTTGGCTCATCAAAACATAACCATGGAGGGAGAGGGCTTTAAGTCTCTAGGGAAGACACAAATTCAGCTCAGTGCCCCATCCAGTGCATTATAGATTTGAGAACACTGGTGAGGCCATACTGACAGTCACGGTGCTCCCCATGTTCTATACACTGGGCAAGGTACGCTAGGCACCAACAAGTTTCCATTTTCTCTGCAGGGAGATGAAGAGATACTGAGGGGCCAGTGAACCAGTACAGACTTTAGAGTAGAATGTCACTCTACACCTCAACCTTCCTCTCCCTAGCACCATGCCAAGACCCCTGGGTCTCATGCTGCCATCCTGGGGCTGATCTTTGCCTATTCTTGTGATCACTCCATTCTGCCATATGATTGCTTTCGCTCACACCTAGATGCTCAGTTCATACCCCATTTGAAATTCATATGCCTCCACCCTTGACTTCAGGGACTTACCCCAGCTCTCTGTGCAAAAAAAAGGCCTAAGAATAACTTGAGTTTGGGATTCGTTCCTCCACTTCTTAAAGAGATTAAGCGAAATGATGGCAACATTCATGGGGTCAAATGTTTTCTTCTTAAACAGATTATCCTAAGTCACATTTTCTGATTGTGTTCTTCTTCAAATATACTTGGATAATTTCCTAGCTGTTAGATGTCCAAGGTGGCCAGCCCTGGCTCTGTGATACCTTATTCCTTTTGTTTGTCCTGGTGACAGTCCACAATGCTCCTGAGACATAGCTTGACCCCATCTTTGTGCTCAAGCTCTGCAATATCCCAGGGTGGGCACACTGCAAATCCCAGGGACGAGGTCATCTGTACCCAACTGCTGTGTGACCTCCTCAGATGTCACTGATGTGTCCTTGTCCTTGCTCCTCCAAAGCCTTGTCTCTGCAATCACTTTTCCTTTTATTATCTCATCCTCCATTCCTCCAAATTTCCTCAATCCAGTAGTTTGCCTTCATCTTCTATGCAACTCAGTACGTTGGTCTCTGCCTATGAAAATCTTTCCCCTCGACAGGTCCTTTCAGTTAAGAATACTGTCACACCAATTTTTGTGTCCTTCCCCCTTCCTTGGTTACAAATATCTCTCACACATTAGATCAATTCAAAGAATTCTTTTTTAAAAAAACGTATTTTATTCATTTATGTTATGGCTAGCTCAGCCTGTCTTGGGGGTGGAGCTTGTGCAACATGTGGTGCTGGTGATTGAACTGTGGACCCTGTGGTTGCCTAAGCTTGCCTAAGCAGGCGATTTAGACCACTAAACTACCTCCCAGCCCCCAGTTTAGAGAATTCTTAACTGATCTTTAATGATGACCTAGATTGATGTTTCTAAAGGTCTCTACTCTCTGGAGTTGGATGGCTCCATCACAACTACTAGAGAGTCTTTATATTCTTAACTGTGCTTCCCAGGGCATTCTGCTGATCTGAGTGTGGGAGGCTGGTTTGGAACCTCTCAATTTCTCATGCAGCCACATGATTTTCATGACTGTCTAGATTTCCATGTTGAAATCACTCTTCTAATGGTGGTGAAGTTGAGAATGCAAGTCAATACAGTATCCTGGGGCATTGAAGATGTTTTCATTTGTTTGTTTGGGTTGGTAGGTAGTTAGGGACTTGGTTTATGATGGCACTTCCAATTATAACATAGTTGAACAATTAAGGAAGCATTAACTTAATTATATCACCTTCAACAAACCTCCTTTGAGTGTCAGCCTTGTATAAAACACTGTGGTTTAGAAATGGAGCCTCAAACAATAATTAAACACCTTCCCCTTGAATCACTTACAAGGTGGCTGAGAAGGAGCACCCAGGCTTCAAATGAATTGCTGACACAATTATGTTCCAAAGAAATTGGATTTTGCTTGCTCTAGCCTTATTTTCTCTGAACTAATACATTGCACAGTCACCGAGGGACTAGCGATCTTGGGCAGTGTTCTGAGGCAAAGGAAGTGGAAAGTGGGAATGTCTCAGAAATTAGAAGAGATGGTCTCAGTGACAGGGCAGAGATATAGAAACGTGCCAAAGAATAGGGTCAGAGCTAACTAGGGAAACACACTAATCCTTGTGGGGGCATGGAAAAGGAATTATCTTCCTGTGAAGCTCAGTGAAGTGAATGTTTGTGTCACTTGAGAACGAACTAGGTACCAGGAAGCATGCACACACCAGTCACTTTAAGTATGTTATTTAGTATAATTTACCAGTCCTTTAGAATCCACCTTAAATACTTTATCTCAGTTGTACATGTTGAGTGGATTCTGTTTGCTGGGAAGTGTTGTTTTCTGGAGAAGAGATAAAGTACCCGGCTGTAGACCTTCAAGCAACCATTTTCTGCATTGACATGCAGGGGAGACTGTGGAGAGCTCAGGGAAAAAATGGACTTAAATTTAGATGGGAACAGTGAGAGAGTCTTCTGGAGAAAAGTTGCAAATGGAGAGTTGACTCAGTGAAAGGTTTGAGCAAAGTCTGGGGGTCTAAACAACATATGGGGTTTCTGGATATGGGTGTGCCTATATTTAAAATCAACCACAATCTGGAGAGGAAGAGCTATAAAACTTAGGGATTCAATTGCCATCATTTGGGGAAATCCTTGACTGACCAAAACATGAGTGTTTTGTTTAAGAAGAATCATGAAGAAGAAGCAGCAGTGCAGGAACACACAGGCCTCTACAAGGCAGACCAAGATGGCGGCAGGGCAGGCAATGCAGCTCTCTCTTGCCTGGAATCCAGTCTGCTCCAATTGGCAATGAAATTCTGTCATTTCCAGGTGATTGAGATGACTGGGAGTAGTGTAAGAGCAGAATTCTACTCTTCAAGTAACCTTTGTGAATGAACTGGAATTAGAATTAATGTTTAGTAAATTCCTTTAGAAGTTCCCAGGCTTTTGGTGGGGGGAGTAATCTTTTTAAAAGAAGGAAAAACTGAATTGTATCTAAACAGACTGGGGAAGGACGGGGTGGCCAAGCCAGTGAAAGTTGAGGATTCACATTTTTATTCTTAGCACAGTGGAACTTTAATTTTCTGGGCTACATGAGGATGAGAAATCCATAAGTTGCTGCTCAGTGCCATTGAACCTGGGCACAGTAGAGCCACAGTACAAGCCTAGCTTCTTCTGACTACCAATTCATTCTTGGGGCTGACATTTGGGCAGAGGCTGTACAATGAGCAAGAAGGCTGAGGAAAGAGTTGAGTAAGAGACTGGAGGACAGAGCAGAGCCTTTGTGAAGCTTGGCTGCGAGATCTGTACCTCAGGGAGGCCAGTGAGAGACCTCATGGAGGAAGGTGCATCAAATGAGCCTGGTAAGGCAGTTTAGGGGCAGCCCTGTCTGTGTTCCCTGTGATGGCAGAGCTTCTAGACCTTTCTTAATCCCTGCTCCCACCTGTGATAATCTCAACAACCCAGTGTCTTTGCAATTATTTTAAATATCAACTATAGTAAAAATTTTAATCAAAAACACCCCACAGCAATGGGATTTAAAAAAAATGTTTATTTATTTGTTTGTTCATTTGTTTATTTATGTATTTATTTATTTATTTATTTGGTACAGGGTTTTGCTACATAGCTTGGACTTGTAATGATCCTCCTGTCTCAGCTTCCCCAGCACTGGAATTATAGGCATGCACCACCATGGTGGCTGGCACAGCATACAGTACTGGGAATCAAACCTGGGTCCTCGTGCTTGTCAGGTAGGCACTTAGACTGCTGAGCTATCTCCCCAGCCACAGCAATGAAAATATTTTAACTGTGAATTTTTCAATGACTGGACTCTTTGGTAAATTCTGCATTTTCTGTCTCAGCTGGCTGGCGGTGTAGCTGTGGAGCAGGGAGATCAGAAGGAACTGATCACACCTCTGTGGATGAAGTGAGAGGAAGAAAGGACAGAGAGAAGAGGCAGTTCCAATGAAGAATGAATAAGGACTCTCACAGGTGAGAACTGTTAGGTTTCCAAGTTGCCTGATTATGGACACTTTTGATTTGAATCAGGAAGCTGAGGCATCCCAACTCTAGACCCAGAGTTTGATTTTGAGTTCATGAATAATCAAAAGGAGTGAATTTTCCTGATAAATGGTCTGCTATTCACCTCAATCAGTGTTTTGCATCAAAATGAGGGAATCGGTGATTTGAATAATTTTCCCTCTAAACAACTGGACTCTTTCCCAGATGCATGTTGACAATTATGGTAACTGCTGATGATTGCTGGGCTCTTACCACATGCCAGGCACTATACAAACCACCTTGTTTCATCAATCCTCACAACTGCCATACAATGCCATTACCTTCCTCACTGAGCAAGTTAGGACACTGGGTCTGCTTAGGACAAGGTAGGACAGACATTGGGCTCTGGTGGGGGTCACAGTCAGTTCCAGTGACTTAAAGTGTGTGTGGGAACTTCTGTAATAGAGCTGAGACCTGGAACAAGCTGAGGTGAGGCTCAGCTTGTTGATAAGGTGTCCCCATCTGTCTGGAGCCAGAGATCTGGGCAGGATCAGAGCACAAGTGCTGAGGACAAGTGTATTGTTCCTGCAGGGAGACTTTGCTCAAGTGCTCCCTGCTGTGGAACAGAGAAGGTAACTCAAGACTGAGCATGGTGGTGCATGCCTATAATCCCAGCTCTTGGGAGACTGAGAACAGGAGGATCACTATGAATCCTAGAAGGTAACTCAACTCCATGTTCAAGAGCTTTCTCCAGTGATGTCCCATTGAGACACAGATGGTGTATGGAAAATCCTTTGTCATGGTGCTTGCTGTCCACAAAACTGATGCCCAAATTGTACAACAGGCTCCCAGAAGAATGCTGGAAAGGTGGAACATTCTGAAAAGGCTGGAAAAC
>PVKN010014435.1:0-19192 GCA_004027915.1 Capromys pilorides | reverse complement strand
TGACCTGAATTGTGGAAAGATTCAAATTCATGAATCACTAAAGTGTTCCAGTAAGACAGTAACTACTTATAGGATACTTTGAGAAGGTTTCAGGCCCAGCATCAGAGAGGTGGGGTTTTACCTGAGCCTTAAAGGAGGAAAGGGAGCATTATAGTTTAGTAACACTGACTAGCACTGAGTGACTAGTAACATTGACTAGCACTAGGTAGAGAGATAAATGGATAGATAGATAGATAGATAGATAGATAGATACATACATACATACATACATACATACATACATATGTACATCGACAGACAGACAGAAACAGAGAGGCAAAGAGGGAGGGAGGGACAGAATGAGAACTAAGTAGGAAATGTTTGATAAGGAAATCATGTGCTGAAGACACTTGGGTGCAGTTTTTCCCCCAAACTTGAATAATATTGGAACTTGTTTTTCAAGGAACCAATGTCTAAGAGCTCTACTATTAGCTTAAGTCATTTTTATTATAAAATTTGTGTATCAACAGGAAACTAAATGTAAGCTTTTTGTGCTTGGAGAAGCATAGGCTATGGAACCTGAAAGAAATATAAAATTTTAAATGTTCAAATTCTGTGAAATAGCTGTATATGTTCTATAGCTCAGCTTTGCACCAGTGTTCTCACTATTTGTACTCTGGCAACACACTCACCCCGTAAAGTTTTCCTGGAGCACATCCACCAGAAGGCTGGTCTCCAACAGTTACCCCTGTGAGGTCACCTGCCAGAGGAGAGCTGTGTGCAGGAGCAGTGAAGACATTGCTCTGATTTATGTCATTCTCTCTTCGTGATTATTCAAACCTCAGACTTCTTCAACACTACTATAAAAGTGCAGAAGCAACGACTGCAGGAAGGACAATAGTGTGACTGCCCACTGCATGATGCTGATCAGAGCGGTAGAAATGGTGGAATCAGAAATAATTTTGAAGACTGAGTTAGCTTATGAATGGAAAGTGAAGAGGGATGTGAATGGCGTCAAGATGGAGCAGAGCAATTACTAGAAGTAGTTAAGTAGGTAGGTGGGTAGTTGGGTAGGCAGGTGGGTAAGTGTGTGAGTAGGTGGGTAGGCAAGTAGGCAGATGGGTAGGTTGGTGTGTAGGTGGGTGGTTGAGTGGGTAGGCAGGTAGATAGGTTGGTAGGTGGGTGGGTGGGTAGGTGGGAAGTGGGTAGGCAGGTGGGTGAGTGGGTGGGTGGATAGGTGGGATGTGGGTAGAAGGGTAGGTGGGTGGGTAGGTGGATAGATAGGTGGGAGGGTGGGTGAGCTTGTGAGTAGGTAGGCAGGTAGGTAAGTGGATAGGTAGATAGATGACAAGAGGATAATCAGAGAGACCAAACAGACACAATAGGAAATATTTGATTAAAATCAGGAGAAAAAGTATCTCTGATGTAAATTTGGGATACAGATTTTGGAAAGGTTTGTCAGTGAAAAGAATGATATTAATAATGGGAAGAGCTGAACTTAGAACTCTGGAAAAAGTTTTACTTGAGGTGATGGTGGAAAAGTTTTCTTAAACTTCATGGAGTTTCTTTTTATTTTTTACACACCTACTTTTATTTTTTTCTCTCTTTCTTTCTTTCTTTCTTTCTTTCTTTCTTTCTTTCTTTCTTTCTTTCTTTCTTTCTTTCTTCTTTCATGGCCAGCTCAGCCTGCCTTGGGGGTGGAGCTGGTGCAGCATGTGCTACAGGGGATCAACCCATGGTCCCTGAGATTGCCTGAGCTTGCCTAAGCAGGCACTTTAGACTGCTGAGCTATCATACTACCCCCTCACACTTTTAATATATAGTAAATATGTTAAAGTCACATACATATATGTGTTTAATATAAAAGATATGATTTTAATAAATACATAGTTTATAAAACTATATATACATAATTCTTATTTTCACTTTTGTGGAAGAGTTTATTTCTATAAAAAAAAAGCTGAATAGCTCTAAAATTGGAAAAATCTTTATTTGTTAAGTCTAAATGTAGCTCTCTATTGTTGCTGATTCCAGTTAAAATTAATTCCAATTGGAATCAGTGAGTAGAAAGAGTTATATTACCTATATTTACTTTTATTCAATTAAAAGTAAATGTAGAACATGTTCTACATAAGAGCCTTCCAGAAGTTTGGTAGAACATTCAGTGCTCCCTCTACTTATAAGTTTTGTTTTTCAGGCTGAATAAAGCTTTTTATACTCTGATTCATATGACAGTTTCTAGCACCTTTTGTCATGGGCTCCATTTTTCTCCAGTATGTTTCCATTTGGCAAGAAGCATTCAAATGATAGTAAAGAGAACATTGTGTCCCAATGCTAGCTTTAGGCACACATTTTTGGGCCATATGCTCCAGCCTCCCTGAACCTCCTCCTCTTCCCCCACATACCGTCTGTCCTTCCCTGACTCTAGTTTTTTATTTTATTTATTTATTTTTTTGGTTCATTTGATATCTTTCCTTTTCTTTTTAGGAAAATTCTTACTCATCTTTGAAGTTCAACCTCAAGTCCCCTCCTTCAGAAGTTCCCAAACTGTAGTAGGTGCCTTCTCTATCCTCACAATCACTTAGTCATACCTTCATGTAAAGTAGGACTGGTGTCAGCCTTGGTCTCCACATGTTTTAGTCTCCTTCTGGATCATTACCACTGCATTCTTAGTTCACTTAATCTTTAATACAAGAAATATTTATTGAATACTATGTGGCAGGAATGATGCTGAACTTGTAATACAGTGTTAGATAAGAAGTATTATCTCTATGCAGCCTTATTTATAGCAGAGAGAAATATCAGGGAAATATATATACAGAAAAAGTAGTCACCAAATGGCATGTAGGCTATGTATGTATAACACGTATGCTTGTATAATACAGTTGTATGTGCACGTATCAGGATTATATGAAGAAATACAAAAGAGGCAGCATTAAGTTGAGGATTCAGAAAAGATCACTTCTGAGAAGAAAATGTGATGGAAAAAGTGAAAGATGGGTAGGTATGTAACAGGCAAAAATACTCTTCCTGCCAGACCAGATACTCAAATAATGTCTTGTGAATAAAAAGAGCTGCACTATTGTGCAGTATTTTATCACTTTCTTTGGACCATTTTAATAATACTTTTGTTCATGTATTGCCTTATTTTTGAACTATATCAAATATTTTTAGATAAATGATATTTGCATCATGACAAATAAAACACATAATCTAATCAGTATAGGAATTATTGAAGTATTTTCAATTTGCAGGAAAAAGATCCTACAGTCTGTTTTATTGAAAAAACTGCTCTAAAGTTTTGTGTCCCTATTCTGAGTCTATATATATTCACTTGCCCTTTGGGGACCATAATGCAGAACTGTGCTTTTACCTGTATTCCCTTTTGGATTCTCAGTTGCAGCTCATTATTCCAGCTTGTTAAGAGCTCTAAATCTTGACTCTGACATCTAACATATTAGCTATAACTCTCTGCTTTATATCATCCCAGAATTTGATAAGCATGCCATCTGTGTCTTTATCCAAGTTGTTAATCAAAATGTTGAACAAAATAGGACGAAGTATTTCCCATCAGTATACACTCACAGAGCGACGTCTCTCAGGATTGCACTGATCCATTAATCAACCAGGTCTGGGAAACTACAGAAATCCATCTAGCTTCTAACATTTGTTTCTGAGAGTATGAGGAGAAATATCATCAGATTCCTTCTTGCCTAGAGCATCCTACTCCCTCCTTACCAATCTAGAAATCCTATCAAGAAAAATTAGATAACTTTTTCTGAATTGACCTAAATGAACTCATTTTGACAGCAGATGCCCATTTTATATATTGAAACATTTACAGGCTCTTTTACAGCATTTTCATGGATTTTCGTCAGAATCCACTGTAGCATCACTCCCATGGCTATGCCCACTTTTCTGGGTCATGTACTTTCCCAAGAGCTTTAAACCCTGGCCCAATTCCTCAACATCCAAGGACAGCCTTGGCTGTGCTTATGTAGTGATGCCTTGGCTGTGCTTATGTAGTGATGCCATTCACACAATGGTGCTGTTTTGGTCGACAGACATAACCATGTGGGACTGACAGCAGAAGTCTGTTTTCCACACTGGTATGTTCTTGGCCTTTGTGTTAAGGGGTGATTTCCCATATTCTGTGTGTCAGTGAGCAGATAATCATCACTACTGCTTTGTGTCTCATTTTCTGTTTTCCCTTTATTTGGAGACTGTTGATTCAAGTCTTGTCCTCAGCTTAATACTTCACCTGTCCGTGAGTCCTCCATCTCTCAAGTTTGGCTTAATGTTCTATAGCTCATATCAGCTGAAAAACTTTCTCCCTTTAAGATTTTTCTAATCAGACCAGCTAGATAGCTCAGCAAATTAAAGCACCTGCTTAGGCAGACACAGGGATCGGGTTCCATCCCCAGTGTGCCATACCAGCCCCACTCCTGGGGTGTGCTGAGCCAGTGACTGAGACTGGATGTGGTGGCACACATCTATAATCCCATTGCATGGGAGGATAAAAACAGGAGAATCACTAGGAGTCCAATCTGTGTAGTGAGACCCTATAGACACTGTACTAAATACATTTAAATATTTTTCTGATGATTTGGAAAGAGGAAATCACATTTCATTGACTAAAAATTTATTTGCTATCTTCAGTATTATCTATACCCTAAAAATTTTACTTTCTATATTCTTCCTTTTTTTCTTAGTCTAAGAAAAACAAAATAGTGCCACCTGTATTTACCTCCTCATGTAAGACATCCAAGGAGTCAGATTCTTGATTGTTTTTGTGTGTGTTAGATTCTTTCCTGCTTATGTCAGTTACTTAAAAAGTTGATACCTTCAAAGGTTCTGACGAAATTTTCCCAGAAAATCAAATTTTACTACAGGAAGTTGGGAGGAACATTATTAGCTTTTTAAGGATATATTAAGCATTAGCTACTTTTTAGGGGCCTTGCTTATGTTGTTTTATAACACCTGGTCACCAGGAATAAAACCTCAAGTTTCACACATCCCATTCTTAGTAGTGCCACACTGGAGAAATGCAAATATTGTAAATCTTTTCAGATTGTTGGTGCAATACAAAGTGGTGACATGATAATTGTGTTGCACAGAGAACTGACAATGTCAGTGCTCCTTTAGTATCCAGAGAAAGAGCCCCCAGGACCCCCACACATACCAAAAATCTGTGGATGCCCATGACCCATATATGAAATGGCACAGCATGTTTGTAGAATCTCTGTATGTTTCCCAACAACTTTAAATTATCTCTTTTTTTAAAGTCATCTCTTGATTACTTATAATATCTGCACAATGAAGATGCTGTGTAAGTAGGTATTATGATGTTTAGGAACTAAGGACAAGCAGAAGTCTATACATGCTCAGAACAAATACATTTTTCTACAAATATTTTTGATCTTCAGTTGGTTGATTCCCTTGGTGTGGAACCTGCAGAAATGGAGGGCTCACTGTATGAGTTTTTCCATTGCAGCTCTACTCCATTGCAGCTCTAGTCCTTCCATGGCAGGACTTTGAGAAGGAGAAAAGCAACAATAATCTCCAACGACCTAAGAATAGTTTTTTTTCTCTCTCTCCTTATGTTGTGTGTTTCCAGTTCAATGAAAATGATTTTATCATTTTCCTAGACAGTGTTCTATGTGAAATTAATAATCAATCTAATATATTACATGGGAATCTGTAATGTCAAACCATAATGTAGTGGCCATAGGCACAGGGTATGTGGGAGGTCAGGAAGCAGAGCAAGAGCAGTAGGAAATGTACAGGGTCTCCCAATTCTGCCCCTGCTTAGGCTGCCCTCTATGAGGTGCTGCTATTCATAGGACTCTACATCTTTTGAACTTCCAATTGATTTTTGCATGTCAGCTTTATTTTCCATTTTTTCCCAGTTCTATCATCTTCTCCACATCTCACAATCAAGGAAGAGCAAGACCTGTCTGTGTCTGTCTGTCTGTCTGTCTGTCTGTCTGTCTGTCTATTTAGAGAGAGAGAGAATGTGTGTGTGTGTGTGTGTGTGTGTATGTGTGTGTGTGTGTGTGTGTTTATGTGCTACATTGCTGCTACATGTTCTCATCTTGCTACATGTTCTCATCTTCATTCCAGGCACATCTTCTATTTACTCTTAATGCAGTTCCATAATTCTCTTCACTCTGTATTTCTATTTCCAAGTCTGTTGGTTTCCCTCATATTTAATTTATAACTTTTCAATTCATTCTGCATTTGTTTATATTAGGGTGTATGTGTCCCTGATAAAAATATATAAATAAATACATGTGTATGTAATTATGTAGCTTGTAGTTTAATTTGAATGTATACTGTATACTCATTTGATTTTTTCTGATAATTGTATATTAGTTAAGCATTTATAATATGCCGTTTTTCTATGAGTACTTGCTTTGCTAATTTATTCTTATGTTGCTAGTATCACAAAAGTATTGTTATCATTGCCACGTTACGTACTAGAAAATCAAGAAACAGAGAGATCAGTAAGCTTGCATGAGATTACCCAGCCAAGACAAGCAGTGCTTGCTTCTTCACCTATATAATTGCAGATCACAGCCCTGAACCAAAATATAAGCAGCTATATTCATGCTGCTATAGGTAGACTCATTTATTTGGGGGAGGGCATAACTGAATAGTTTTCTATCTTTTGTATATATCTAACATTTTACATTTCTTTCACTAAAAATAAATTATGAAGGCTTTGTTTGACCCATGACCATTCTACTAACACTGTTATGAACAGTTCTATGATCTTTTGCACTATGGTATTATCAAGAGACAGCTACTAAGATTGTAAGAATGTATTTTGCAGAGAAACAGGTGTAATAACAAGAAAGAATAAATATAACAAAATGTTCATAACAAGTAGCCTTTGAGTGATGATATTTTTTCCTACATCTCTTACTTCTTGTTGCATTCCACTTTGTATAGCTTAATCTTTGGATTTATACTATGACAAGCCTCCAGATTTTCAGTTGCACATGTGAAATCAAACTCAGAACCAATTTTTTGTCTATGTAGCCTATGTGCTGCCTCCCTAAGTTCTGCATACAGCTAGATATGGATTGATTTCACCAGATCATTTGTAATAGCAGAATCAAAAAATTCAAGCTCTAAAGGGCTGTAATGGTGTGACCTCAATTTTCTTAAGGAAGACTTGAACATTTTATCTCACCTTTTTCTTTCAGGACCACAACCTATTTAGAACATTAAAAGTATATGGTATGTTCTAACTTCAAAGGGGTATCTCAAAAATTTGGGGGAATAGAACTATATCTGAAATATGTCCAATTATTCCCTTATGTTAAACTCTGACTTCACAGATTTTTCAAAGCTTGCTGAGTTAAAACCTTTATTAAGCACATTAGCCCAACCTCAATCATTTAGACATGGTCTGCTTCAGTAGTGAGCACTAGGGGGTGGTCCTGCCTTGATCAGTGTACATCTCTAAGGAAATATGAGTAAAGGATGTTTTCTGTTACACTGCTATTGTTCTGAATACCATAAGCAAAGCAGAAACTATCTTCAACATTTTTTTTAAATTTATATCACCAATTATTTTAGGTTTTCATCTCTCTTTATTTCAAACAGAACAAAAAAATCAGTGTTGACAATTTGAGCAATGCTTACACGCTGAATGATGTGAAGTTACAGAATTTCATGCACCCTTAAAACAGTGCAGAGCTAGGGCTAGAGAGATAGCTCAACATCCTAAGCACCCGCCTGGCAAGATCAAGGACGTAGAGTTCAGTTCCCATTAAAAAGTATAAAAATAAAATCAAACAAAGGAGAACTCTAGAGGCAACAAATTACTGTTCTACCTGTGCATTGTTTAGAGAAGCCTTGACTTTAACACATGAGTGAGATAAAGGACATAAGAAAAGAAAAACAATTGGAGTCAGGAGTTAAGGAGCAATAGCGAATTCATTGTGTTCCTCCTTAACATCCTGTAACCTCATGCTCACCTATCATGGCCTTCAAGCTCTGTTTGTTCAATAATTTAGATAATTTTATTTTAACTAGGATGGAAGTATTGTTGCCATATACCAAACAGAGTGTATTACTTGCTCTATGGTTGGTTCAGCACATACACACAAATTCACAGACATGCTCTACATTCTGTGCTTGCCACTATAGTTCTGACTTCTGGGGGAAAGCATCATTTCTTAGGAAAGATTTACAGTGCTGGATCATTTCCTCTACAGGATATTTTGAGAGGCAGCCTTTCATTATCCTGCCTCCTGCTCCATTTCATACACTGGAAATGATGTTATATTTTCTGTTTTGGAGAAGAATATTAGTAGCAATGCCTAGCTTCTTATTTTAGCACCTCCTGTCTTCAGGGCCATTCTTTGAGATGGGTGTAAGAAATTTTTGCTTTTTATAGATGAGAAAATTAAAGTTTGAGGAGGTTTAATGACAGGCATCAATACATGGCAATAGTAAAAATTGTCACGGTTGATTTTGCATTTAGTTCTTTCTAGTTTCTAAACCCACTTCTTATCCATTATCGTACTGTGTCTGTCTATTAGTAATAGCCAGTTACCTTTTACTGAGTGTGGTCAACATGGCTTAGTACTATCATTATCACCATTCCATAAGTAACAGGTGGAATTTATTGTTCATAAAGGTTGAGACAGGAAAAGTTTTCAATTTTGTCAGCTCTACTGTGTCATAACTGGTCAGCTCTGCTATTATAATGTAAAAACAGTCTTAGGCAGTGCTAAAACAAATATTAGCAGCTCTGCCCAGATGAAACCATGTTAAAGAAAAATAAATAAACAACAATAACAACAAAGAGAGATCTCCAAATGCACCTTCCCAGTGACCTTTCTGATTGGACCTGATTGGACCACACCTTCCAGCTGTTCCAGTTATCTCTCAAGGATTCTCTTAGTCCAGTCAAGTTGACAAGTAAGCTTAGCTGTGAGTCACAGGTAGGCTCTAAGTTCACAGACTGGTTGGTGTTCATGTGAGCAAAGAGAGAAAGCTGAAAGACAAAGAGAACACAAGCATGAATAGACATGAAAAGCAGACATTAGGATATGTTGCCCCAAACCTAGGGTGACCAGGGGCCGGTATCAACCAGAAACAGCAAGGCTGGACTCCTTCCTATTCTCAGAAGAAGCACAGCTTGCCATCCTCTTAATTCGCACTTCTGGAATGTACCAAAACGAGTTCATTAGACATTATGCCAAAACTCAGAGAGTAAATCATTTCTGTTTGATGCTAATAAGTTTCTATTAATTTGTTATAACAGGCATATGAAAGGAGTATACTGTTTTTTCTGTTTTGTTTTGTTTTTATTTTCTTCAGAGGAATATTGCTGGCTGGTTTTGTCCTTTTCTCTGGTTGAAAAGGCACTGGCTGTGTGAATTGGGGTTATCTACCACACCTTGACATTTACATTAATGTAGCAAGAAGATTGCTGGCTATTTAAATTTCCTTAGAGAATAAAATTAAATCCATTTTAGGTAAATACATACGTATTACTTTGAGGGTTTAATAACTATACCTTTAAATATCATTAAATAAAATCACATATAAGATATGCATTTGTCAATTAAAATCTAACTGTACATCTCTAAATTAGGCATTGCACAATCCATTAGGAGATACATCTTTTGGTAAGTGAAACAAATTCCTGTTACCAGCATGTTGTGTAAATCGAAACAAGGAGTCATATTTAACTTTACACCTTGGCAAAAGTTCAAAGGGCTTTACAGTAACGTGCAAGGAGTTAATGTACTGTGAATTCATTCAAGTACATTGATTTCTGCTTTAACTTAATGAAAGATTCAGTTCTTTTGCAAAGCAAACTTTTAATAATAAATTTTCTCCATTATATAATCCATAATTCAGAATATAAAACAAGTTGTTTCATTGTTCATGAAAATCAATGTATGGCTGATTTAATAGTCTTGCAAATGGAAAAATATACACACTCTTGTCCCTTAAATTTAGTGTATGCATACTTCACAGATTGTGGGCTTTGTTCTGTTGTAGAGGTTTTGAAGGAGCTTGGGTGAAGAATGTTTCCATGTACCTTGTTCTGTGTGCTTATGCTACTTGAATATTCATCATGTCTCTCATTGCCACCTTTAGAAATTAAGTTTCAAAGTTGGAGAACTAATATGCAAGATCTCATGGTGGCTGACAATTTCAGAACTTACACTGTATGCTCTTCTATTTCCAAACCATTGCATATAAATTTGTATTTTTACATTTGACTTTAAAAAACAACTCCAATGTATAATCATCATATAATGACTTACCCAGGGTAGGATCAGAGTCTGGCTCCTGTTGGGGATTTCAGCCTAACTAAGAGTTTCCAGTCAATTCTTCATGGATCCCTTCATGTAATCATTGTGGTGAGCCAAGAAAAGGGATCTCTGTATCTTCCACTTTTTCCCTGATAACACCAGCCTCACCTTTGTCTGCTTTTATTAATAAGTATTTTAAAACTTTGTTTTAGTCAAGAAAGTATCTTAAAATTAGGAACTATAGCAGACTATGAAAGCATGTTTTGTTTGAATAGACCCTACTATTCAGTTCCAGCTGATGGTTAATACAGCAGAATCCCAGCTTTCCTGAGAGTACTCACATTTTCAGGGGAAATAAAAATTTCTTATTTTCATGGTTAATCACTCAATTGTAGAATTTGGGCATCAAACTAATATATAAACAAATAAGTGGGGGATAAATAAATTCATGGTACTTGCCAAATAGAATGACTAGATTTAAGGGAGAGCTCCCTTTGGAACCAAGGTTAGGAAGCAAAAGGAGCAGAAACACTCGTCGTCTTCCAGGGTTATATATTTCTGAGTCCAGTGAGATGTATAGAAGCATACATATCCTCACAAACTGGCTGTAGCTAGTTATAGGATCACTTATGTTAGATCTGTCCTAGCACTTGGGAAATGAAGCTGCTTTTTAAGGGACAACATCTTTGGTCATTTTGTAAATAATCTTTTTCCTCTGTATATTAGTCATGTGTACCTGCCACAGCTAGTTAATTATAGGACATTCTATAATCTTTTGTTATGTTGTTCTACAGCAGCATGTATATCTACTTTATTACCTACAATGGTCTTTTTGCTTAAGGACTAGACATTTGTCACTTTTAAAATTTCCACTCATCTTTCAACCAGTTGCTCTGAGCTACTGTTCTCTCTTCTTCCATTATTGAGCACAGTGATGTTAACCAGCTTTCTGTTCCTGTGACAAAATAGTTGACATAAACAATTTAAGGGAAGCTCAACATGAGGTGCAAGCATTTGATCTCAGCAGCCTAGAAGGCTGTCTCAGCTAATCTTCCCTTATTGATGGGACAAATATCCAACACTCAAAATGAAGAAAGAAAAGATTTATTGAACTCACAGTTAGTGGCAGTTTCAGTCCAAACTCAGCTGGCTCCAAGGCAAAGGGGCACATGGCAGAGGGTAACAGTTCATGGCAGCAGAAGACAGCATAAGAGCAAGAACAAAAAGGAGGAGTAACAGCAACAATGGCTCCAGAGAGCAAGTCTGCCTCTCTGTATTTTTTATGTTACATTGAGGCTACCTGTGTGAGTCTGGGTATAGCACTCACATCTATAATACCAGCAGTACTCAGACCCATAATCCCAGTTTTGGATTATGAATTAATCATAAACTGTACAACTGCACCTCAATGACTGCATGAGACTTCGGTGGAGGCAAATACACTAAAACCATAACATTCTGCCCTTGAGGCCCCAAATACTCACTCAGAACTCTTTATGCCAAAGACGTTTTAGTCCACCTCTAAGAGTTGCCAAAGTCCCAACGGTTTCAGCATTGCTGAAAAGTCCATGTTCCAAGTCTCCTCCAAGATTTAAGGCAAACTCTTAGCTGTGAGTACCGAAACAAAAGAAAAGTACTTTTGACATTCAAAAGGACCAAAATAAACATTACCATTTCAAAAGGTACAAATAACAGGGGAATAAAAAACTTGGGGAACAACACAAGTCCAAAATCCAACAGGGCAAACATTAAATCTCATAGTTCCATGTGGAACATCTGAAGCAATCTGTGGCAAAGTGTGAGCTCCATGTGACTCTGCCCCTATAGCACTCTTGGTGGTAGCTCCCATGACTTCTCTCTTAGGCTAGCTTTGCTCACTCCTTGCAGTTTCCCGTAGATGATTCAGATTCCTGTTTTTTTTTGTTTTTTTTTTTTAAGCTTCTTGGGCTTCCACTGAATAGGCTTCTCACTCACAGCTTTACACACTGCCCGCTCAGGGGCACACTGCCTGGCTTCTGAAATCCAGGTGGAAGCCTTCATATCCTCAGAGCTCCTGCATTCTGCAACATCTAAAACCAATGCCATGTGGATGATGCCAAGTTCTGTTGCCAGCTGGAGCAGTAGCCAGGCTTTCTTCTCTCTTGGATGTGGGGGTCAAGTGCCTGGATCACTGAACACTCTAACCCTGATTCCCAGAAACTCCTGTGATGGCCTCATGCCATCTTTCCATTCTCTTGTTCTTTCTTAGCAATAGAGATCCGCTTCCTTTCTGGCAAAACTCATAACATTTTAAATCAACCTGCTGGGTTCTTCGCTCTTGATTCTCAACATAAATCTGGCTAAAAGTTACCAACATCAGCCATGTTACTATCTCAATATTTGACAACTTTGAAATATCTTTTGAAAGATTATTTAGTCCATCATGTTTAATCTGTCTCAGGCACAGTGTCTGGACATTAGTATAATTCATACAGACTTCTGCCAAGCCATAAAACAAGTCATCTGAAGTCTAATAACCAATGCAGTCCTTTTTACTAGCATAAACCTCCTCAGCCTGGTCTTAATTTATTTTTATTTATATTTTGTTTTGTGGAACTGGGGATCAAACTCAGAACCTTGCACTTGCCAGGGAGGCACTTGTGCCTCTGAGCTATCTTCCCAGCCCCCCACCACAGCCTGATATTTACAGGCAAGATTTCCATCAGCTGTCTGGTCTTCTGAGTTCTGACCAGAATCTCCGCTACAGAAGAGCCAAAGCTGTTCCAGTATTTCTCTTGTAGGCATCGTCTCCAAACCTTTCTGATCTCTTCCCATAAGCCATTCCCAAAAGCTTGCAATTCACATGGTTAGCTTTAGCCACAACAACACCACCACTGCTCTGATACCAAATTCTGTCTCAGTTACTCTTCTCCCATTGCCGGGACAAATACCCAACACTCAAAATGAAGGAACGAAAGGCTTATTCAGCTCTCAGCTATTGGAGCTTTTATCCTGCTCTAAGCTGGGTCCAAGCAGAGTGGAACATAGAGGAGGGCATGAATTCATGGTAGCAGAAGGCAGCAAAATAGAAAGAGCAAAAGGAACAAATAGGTATCTACCCCGGGCTAGGTGTGGCACTCACATCCATAATCCCAGCCTTGGATCATGAATTAATCACAAACTGCAAAACTGTGCCTCAATGACTGCATCAGGCTTTGCAGGGACAAAAACACACAACCACAACAGGCTGAAGTAGGAAGATTCCAAGTCTGAGTTCAGGCTGAACAACTGAACCAGTTACAATGGCCCACTTGCAAGGAAAGAAAGAGAGAGAGAGAGAGAGAGAGAGAGAGAGAGAGAGAGAGAGAGAGAGAGAGAAATGGGCTAGATATGTAGCTCAGTGAGAAGGTCCTGGATTCAATTTCCAGTATCAGTGAAAAAAGTATCAACAAAGAACTTCTTAAAGGAGTAAATCTTTATTTGAGTTAATGGTTTAGCAATTCCAATCCAGTATTGTACACTCGTGTGTCCACTGTTTCATGCTGCTCATTCTGTTACTTTGGACCTGTGGTGAACATCATGGACAGAGGGCATGGCAGGGAAAAATTTGTGTACTTCACAGCAACAAGAAAGTAGAAAGAAGAAAAGAAAAAAAAAAAAAAAAAGAGCCAGATAGAAAGGGACCAGCAACCATCCAGTTACTTTCTTCAAACCTGCTATCTAGCAACCAAGCTGTCCTCAAAATGAGTGACCTTTTGAGGACATTTTGGACCTCAACTATAGCAACATTCAAATTAGTATTAGCATTCTAATCAATTTTCTAAACCCTCCATGTATGACTTTCCAATGTGACTGTCTTAACCAATTTTGTACTTGTTAAACTTAAATTCTTGCCCAGGAGGCTTCTCCATTGACTTGGAAATGTTCTGGGTTAATTTCTGTCTTCATGTAACATGCATTCTCTCCCAGCATTCTATTCTCTTGCCTCAGGCAAACTCAGTCAGGCATAGTGTACTACAGTTCAATACCCAGCTTCACAAGCTACACTAGACTCACCCTTAAGGCAGCCTGAGCTAGCCAAAAAGAAAAAAAAAGAAAAAAAATTCTTCTGTTTTCTTGCCTTGCTTTCTTTATGCTCATCCATGAATGAAATTTTGCCATACCATAAAAGTTATATATTTTAAAGGAACCTGTGATATACTTAGAGTTTCACTTTAGGGATATTAACATGGCAGCTGACCAGACATGGGATGGATTAGAAAGAAGACATTCAAGTCCAACTAAGAGGCTATGCTGATAGTCTGAGGGAGAGATAATGAGAGAGATAATAAGGCTGGCCTTGGCTGGTGGCAAGAGACTGGGAAAGATAGAGATGGAGTCAAACAACTGATTTACTGACACAATACATAATCATTCATTTTTTCAGTGTTATCCTAGCCTTTAATTTACATGGAAATGATCTGGAATGAGAAATGACTTCCAAATTTGAAAATTATTACCCTATAATTTTTCTGCTAAAGTCACTTTACAGAATTATATTCTCTATCAATCTCTAGTCCCCAAAACATGATAAAGAATACACACTTTTACTTTTCTACATAGCTTTTAGTATGGGTGAGATATTAGTATGTTATTTCTATGTTAATTTTTTATAATACTCTATTTATATCTTTGACATACTGCATTGTGGAAAGGTACAAAGGACTACTGTTATATGTTTATTTTAGTAGGAAGAAGTTCAACTATTGAGGTTTAATATTTTGTCCCAGGTCACATAAGGTCAGACCTTTATTTATTATCCATACTGCCAGTTCTTTCTTAATAATAAATTATAAATGTCCCTATATAAAAGTATAGATGCACACACATGCTTAATTCACTTTCTCTTTTGACAATATTGCTACTCAGATTTTCTGAACTACTCATTTGCATTATTTTATTTTGTCAGAACTCTATATAGATTTTCAAGGTACTCTAAATATTTATTCCATAGTGTTCTTTATTTCAATTTTTAAGAATTAAATTTCCTGGATGGTCCAGATCTCAGCAGACTAAAGCACTTGCTGAGGCAGAGTGAAGCTGCTGGGTTTCAATCCCTTCTTGCTGTGCTGGCCCCACCCATGGGATGTGCTGAGACTGACTGAGACCGGGCGTGGTGGTATACTTGGGAGGCTGAAAACAGGGAAGATCACTATGTGTCCAATCTACATAATGAGAACCTGTAGACCATGTAGACCCTATCCTAAATACATAAAAATAATTAAAAGATATATTTCTTATGAAAGATCAATCCATCAGGATGAACTAGAAAATTTTACAATTAAAAAAAAAACATACAGCTTCAAAATTTCCATGGCCTGAAGTCAAGAGGGCACTCATGGTTTATGTCCCTCATGTGTTGGCTGCAGTCTGTGCTCCACCTCACATCACCTTGAAGGCCCTGTGGATAGGGCAACTGTTCTCTGGCATATAGCTTGTCCAGCTATGGAGAATGAAAGACTATGGAGATTATGGTCCAGTTCTTATACTTTCACTTAGAGATCATTTACTTCATATTTGCTCATGCTTTATTTACTAAAGGAAATTTTAAACCATCACTAACTTAAAGAAACAGGAAGGTACACACTTACTATGTGTTCACCGTCAGATCTTAGAATACACATGCAGAATATGCTGAATAGTCCTTGTGATTTCAAGTTAAGCTCTGAATGCAGAGTACTGTAAAATGTATAGTGTTAAGTAAAACTCTCTCAAGGCAAGATGCTACAATGGGAGGACTTCATATAAGGCCTACAAGCCTCAGTTCCAGAAATTGCTGATCAATACTGTCAACAGTCCAATGTATCTTCCTATAGTTCTAGATGCCAAGTTTATAGTGTAGTTAAGCATCCAGTTGCTTTAGCTGCAATAACACTTATTTGCAGTAATGAGAGAAATCATTTTGTATCTAAATCCTAACTGAGCATTCTGATTATTCTGTATTTAACATTCCATTTGTCCCTAATATCCTCAATATCTTCTAAGAAAAAAAAATAATTCTTGCCTGGAAGAAACAAGTACAGAGAGTTAATGGTGAAAGTCTGTCCCCATGGCCAACTGGAGCTGCCATCTTGAGCAAATGGCCTGGGTCATTCAATTTCAGAAACTGATCATTTAGGTTGTTGTATTAAATTGACACTGAGACATTTAGTTATAGCAAGTGAACCAGACCGAGAAAATTACTTAGAAATCTATAATTGCTTTTCAGCCTTTTGTCTGAGATCTAATATAAAAATTTGTGTGTGCCACAGTAAATAGTTTTCACAAAAAAATCTTATAAGATTAAAACTAGAATCCATTCATGCGATTTCAAATTATCATGGAATTCCTGTGTTTTATTTGTGTTGTATAACTGAAGTACTTGATCGTATACCAGAAGTTTTTCATTTATAGGACTGTCTTCTTCTAAAATATTACTTCATGTGTAAGTTAATTCTACGTTTTGTCACTGTAGAACTAAAGAAAACATTCTAGGACCATAATACATTTTTTATGTGTTTGTCTTTTTTTTCAGGCATAGTCTCAGCATGTAGTTCAAGGTGGCTTTAATGTCACTCTGTAGCCCATACTAGTCTTGAACTCATGGCAATCCTCTTGCCTCAACATCTTGACTGCTCAAATTATAGACATCGGGCACTATATAGTTCATAATATTTTTTTTTCTAATGGATAGTTGGCTGGTTAGCTCAAGGATTTTATTTTAATTTCTCCTTCTGGAAAATCTATAAAATAAAGCTTTGGGGGCTGGGATGTAGCTTCGTGGTACAATATATGTCTATAGTACACATGTCCTAGGTTCAGTCCCAGCACCACTAAGTGAATGAATGAATGAATGAATGAATGAATGGTGTAAATGAAATGAAATAATGCAACTAATTTATCCACATATAAAATAGATTTTTTTTTTTTAAAAAAGGAAGTGATAATAACATAGAAGCTTGTTAATGCTCCACCCCCCCTCCCCGGGAGCTCACAGAGACCTCAGACAGGGTTGGAATCATCTGGGAGAGCATGCAACTGCGCTCATAAGTGGTGAGTTATAGCTAAAATACAAATTCAGCAAGCCAAACTGCCAACCTTATGGTGTTTCTCTATATTTACACATGCTAATGGGTTATTTTTTTTTAAATAAGTGTTTGACACTGTCAGTTGCTCTCTTGGAAACAACGGTAAGTACTGATCTAACATCTCAAATTAACTTGTTAAAATACCTCTTCCAATTATTTTCACATCTCCCAAAAATGAATATAACTCTTTCAAAACTGAATATGAAACTTTAGAGTGTGGTTCATTTTCATCACGTAAATAGAATAAAAAATTCTAATAGTCTAAAGCTTTATAAACCACGACATCAAATCTTTAAATAGCGTAAAATGAAGACGTAATCATCATTTTAACTCTCATGATTATACTAGACCTTAGACTGGCCACCATTTAAAAAAATATTTCCTGGTTTTGTCCTTCTTTATTTCAGTACAGTGTCAGTATGTAAAACATGGTTTATTCAGTAAGGTTTTTGCTGTTACTTTACACATAGAAAATAGTAAGTGCCCAGTTGTGCTGGGTTATTTTGCAAGCTGTATTTTATATCTTTTCTTTTACATTATTATAGCAGAAGATTTTTCTAGGGAGAAAGTAACTGTGTTTTGATAATACAAGGAAAATGGACATAAGTAACATTCTGGGAAGTATTGGTGTTGAAAGAGACTACCTTATGCAAAAATCAGTTAATGCTGGTCACAATTCTGACTTCATGAGGTCGGCATTTGTGGATTGGTATTGCAGTTTGGAAACTCATCCCATTCCAGATCCTTGGGTTTCAGCTCTATTTTGAATGTCATTAAATAAGTACCCTGTGTTTTAACATGGATAGGCACACTTTTCAAAATTATACTATATTTATTAAATTTATAATCTTCAGTTTCATTTAGGTCCTGTAAGTTTATTTCTTATCCTGGAGGATGGAAGAGTTAATATTCTCCAATAAGCAAGCATGGATGAAGATGATTCAAAATCTCAATTAAAAGAATGTACAATTTAAAAATCACTTTAAAATAGGCTTTATATTGACACTCAAATATTTAAAATTTATTTCTATGAACTCTGGGATTTCAGATTTGTTTGTTTGCTACTTGCATGCCAAGAGAGTGAATTCCCTTCCTCTCTTTTAAAAGAATAAAAAATAAGGGCTGGCAAGATAGCTCAGTGGACTAAGCATCTGGTTGGGCAAGCACAGAGACTTATATAATTTTTATTACATGAAAATATAATTTTTTATAGCTGAGTAATATTTCATTGTGTGAAAATACCACATTTTTTATTCATTCCTCCGTTGACTGGCATTTGGATTATATCCAAGATTTAAACTATGACGAATTATGCTGTTATAAACATGGGTGCGCATATATTTTGTGGTGTAATATTTTCAGTTCTTTTGGAAAAATACCTAGGACAGTGTCTTAGTTACTTTTACTCATTGCTGGGACAAATACCCGACACTCAAAATGAAGGAAGGAAAGGTTTATTTAGCTCACAGTTGCTGGAGGTTTCAGTCCGTTTTAGGCTGGCCCAAGGCTAAGTGAAACAGGGCAGACGGCATCCAGTTCATGGCGGCAGAACAACCAACCGGAGCAGAGAGCAACAACCCTTTAAAAAGTCTCTTTGTGCTCAGTCACTCTGACATGGGCCCATTGTGCCCTAGGGTGAAACAAATCATACCCCAGGATGGGCCCTTGATCCCGCTCTAGGGAGGAGCCAATCATATCCTAGGCAGGCCCAGGTCATGCTCCAGGGAGGAACCAATTGTACCCCATCAGTACTAAAACACATAATCCCAGTGGATCATGACTCATGTCTCAAACTCTAGAAGTCCCCACCCCATGATTGCATGAGGCTTTGGGGGGACAACT
>PVKN010014434.1:0-19173 GCA_004027915.1 Capromys pilorides | reverse complement strand
AATCATTGTAAATTTCCAACAGTTGGGTTACTTTTTATTTTTGTAAAACTGAAGACTTATAAGAAAAAAGACTGGTAATATGTATTACTTTAAAACCCATTCTCCATGTGATCATATAAAAAAAAACCAATGTCTTATAAGATACCACAGTATAATTCTAGTATAAGTATCTACTCACTAAGTCAACTAGGAAATCTGTGTAAAAATGATAGATTTTTATTTTGTAGTTTTTTGTATTTGGGGGAAGGGCCTACAGGGTGTCCAGGGTCTCACTACTAGATCTGGCTCGTAGTGACCTGCTATGTTCAGCCTTCTAAACCCCGGGATTACAGACAAGCGCTGCCACACCCAGTCTCAGTCACAGTCTCAGTGCGCCCGAGGGTGGGGCCAAGGATCCAACTCGGGCCACTGCGCTCTGCCTAAGCAGATGCTTTGGTCCGCTGAGCTATCTGGCCGGCCCAAGATGACAGATTTAATAGACACAATTTTATTCCCTCTGCAAATTTCATTAAAACAGCAGTATCATTTTTTTTCAAAAATGGCATAAATCCATCAGAATACAGATGAGAAGAAAGCATCAAAATTTTGGAGCCGGAAAAGAAACAGGTGAGTTGTACTTAGCTTAGAAGCTCTGAGCACATGGAACAGTAACTCAGCAACGGCAAGAACTGAGAAGCAACCCCACACTGCACCGCAGGTCCCACCAACGCTTCGCCGCTCTTTGCCAACATGGGCCCCAGACAGAAGGGCCAGCTAAGCCTGCCAGGGGCGCAGAGGGGGTGGTGCTCCAGCCGTGGCCACCCCCTCACCCACCCCAGACAGAGCCTGAAGCTCCTCTTCAGGAAACCATGATAAGCAGGGGCTCCCGGGCTGGCACAGCTGAGGGGCGCTGAGATCGAGCGGAAGCTTACAAACTGAAATGCTGACAGTCCCAGGCTCTAGGCAGTCCACACTGGCAAATGGTACCTTTCAGAATTTCAGAGTCCTTTCTGCAGAATCTAACTGGTATATAAGAAAAAAGCTAACAAAATGGAAACAGACCAGGGAGATAGCTCAGTGGCATAAGCACCTGTCTGGCAAGTGCAAGGTTCTGAGTTCAATCCCCAGTACTGAAAAAAAGTCAAAACGGAAACTGAGTCCACTGCGGCCACATTCCTTGTGAGGCAGGCCATGGAGACGCAGAACCTCGGGGTGCATGCCACGGCACAACAGAGGTACGGACTGCAGTGCAAGTGCCGAGCAGAAGCCAGGAAAAGGCAAGGAAAGGTTCCCCGCAGCAGATGACAGAAGGTAGCAGCCCTCTAGCTCGGTTCACGATACATCCACTGACTGTGGGATGAGTCCCATGGCAGCCCTAGCAACACACACAGCAGCAAGCTCACTTGGATCCCACTCATAAACCGCTTCACGGGTAGGGGATTCTAATTATCCTTTTACTGTAACACTCAAAAAAGAGTAAATCAAGAGTCGAGAATCAACCATCATCCAACATTTGAACAAAGTGTGCATCAAAAATTGGCTGAACTGCCAGGCATGGTGGCGCACGCCTGTAATCCCAGTACTTGGGAGGCTGAGGCAGGAGGATTGATGTGAGTTCGAGACCAGCCTGGGCTACAAAAGTGAGCTCAAGGTCAGCCTGGACTGCATAGCAAGACCCCGTCTCAAAAAGACAAAAAAAAAAAAAAAAAAAAAAAAAAAAAAAAAAAAAAAAAAGAAAAAGAAAAAAAAAGGCTCAACCTTGCCAGGCATAGTGGTGCACACCTGTAATCCCAGCACTCTAGAGGCTGAGACAGGAGGTTCTCTGAGAGTTCAAGGCCAGCCAGAGCTACCTAGTGAGTTCATGACCACCTTGAACTACACAGCAAGACCCTGTCACAAAACAAACAAAAACACATCACAGGTTGAAACAAAAAACAATTGAAAGGAAGAATATGTACACAACAGCACATGTATAAAAAATTTAATTCATACTGCCAACAAATGTTAAACATGAAATAAGAACAGAATGACACAGACAAAAGAATATTTGCACAATAAAAGTGTTCTTAGAAATTAAACACAGAAGCAGAAATTTAAAGATCAGTTAGATCAGAAAGCAGAGAACTGTCCCCAGTGGTCGGTCACCACAAAGAATCCCAGATGGAGCCAGTAGTGAAAATCAAGGGGACAATCGTGAAGAACAAAAAATTCTCAGATTAAAGAAACACTGCTGAAGGTTAAGCAGAAACATTTTAAAACAAAGGGGAAACATTAAAGACCTCGTACACTTCTTGAAAAAACAAGCAAGAATCAGAAGGCTTCAGACCTAACTGCAGCGTGAGAAACTAACAGACAGCGAGCGGTGGCTTCAAAACCCCCACGGATCACGAGAGAGCTGGGGTGGGTCCACAGCTACGTTCTCTCAGTTACTGAGAATAAAAGCTGGTACTAACAGTGCTCAGACAAGATACCAGGTCTGCACCGCGACCTCTGAATACTACAAAGACAACACTATGCAATGTATTAATTGTTGTAACCGTCCTCCTAACCTGTATTGAAACTGTTTCACCGCTATTCTTTATCCTCATTAAAATGAATAGAAGTTTAAAGAAACTAAAAAAGAAGAAACAAATGAACAAAAATGTCCAAGGAGGAAAGGGCTGGGAGGGTGCTCACTGGTGTGTGATAAGCCCTGGGGTCAAGTCCCAGGATTACTACAAAAGAAGTGCTAGGAAGTCGACAAGCAAAGTTATTTCCGAGCTAGCACTTTAAAAAAATTCTCTCTTGCTACAGCCTTTTCAGGAAAAATGCAGCTCGTCAAAGTGGGAAAGTAAAATCTGAAATAGGAAGCGAGGCAATTAAGAAACCAGAGAGTCCAAAATAAGAACCAGTCCAGATCATACAATAGCTGCGCATGCGCTGAGACGTGCACACGAGAGTAAGTAGGGCGTGGGTCCAGACGTGCGACAGGAGAAGATGCCAAACGAAGCAATAGCAGGCTGGCTATGGAGCCAGCCACATGGCTCAGCCGACTACAGCGCGTGCTCGGCAGACTCAGGGACGGGGTTCGATCCCTGGCCTGCTGTGCTGGCGCCACCCCTGGGGTGCACTGAGAGGGCAGCTGATACTGGGAGTGGTGGCACTAGCCTGCAATCCCTGCGCTTGGAAGGCTGAACGCAGGAGGATCACTAGGAGTCCGATCTGTGTAGTAACCCTGTGGACCTTGAACTAATGTAAAATAATAAGTAAAACATAAATAGAAGCAAATAAAAAAGAAACAACAGAAGAATGAGTAATATAAGGAGAAAGGACGGTGATGCAGGAGGCTACCACAGATGGGCTGCTGCTGGGGCTTACAAAATGAAGATGAATACCCAACAGGTGCTGCTGTATAGCAGGTACTGACTTAAATGCTTTAAGTTCATTGGCTCCCATTGTCCTCTCAGCCACCTGAGGAGGTTCACACTACGGCTTCTGTTTGGCAGACAAGGAAACTGAGGCACAGGAAAAGGTCAAACGGCTTGGGACCCACTTAGTGCAGGCTGGGGCTGAGGTGATAGCCCTGGTCGCCTGGTTCTAGGTGCTGTTGCTCTTTATCTGCAGATTACTTCAGTCTAGCTTAATCTCAGCCCCATGAACACTGAATATTAATCCAATTCAAATTATGCTGTAATAGCACAGGGGGCTACTGGAACGGAGAGATGCGTGTTTGTACAGCGGCACTGGGCAAATGATGAAAAGGGGAGGCTGCCCGTTGAAGAAGAGGCAGCCGAGTGAGCGTGATGCTAACTAGCACATGGAAACAAGTGCCAGATCCATATAAGAGCTGCAAACACTTCTTCACAGATATGGAGAAACAGATAAGGGAGGCTGGGAAACCATCTTTTTTCATAATGAACCTAAGGAAATAATTTAACTTTGATTTAAAAGCAAACATTTTTGATAAAAATAACCACAAGTAGATCAGAATGGAAAATAAGCAGAGAAGCAGGAGTCCTGACAAAGGCCTTGAATCAAACAGATCTCTCTTCCCGGGCAGGGCCCAAGCCAGGGCCTCGTGCCTGCCACCCACGTCTCCTGCCACTGAGTGACCTCCCCAACTCTCATGTGTTATTTCAAAACATCAAGAGATACCAAGAAGCACTTCTTGACAGCAAAGGTTCATCAGCACGACTGTGCCCTGTGTCTCTCCATGACTAGCAGACTCTTGCCAGTGAGTGACAGTAGTAAAGCAGCGGAGGGGGAGTTCTTCAGGTTCCTATTAGCTAAGTGTTCGGTCAAAAATGAGGGCATTTGAAAAAACCAAGTCAGAGCCTAGAGCGCCATTTCTGGGCCTTTTCAAGAGTAGTCCCTGGGGTTTTTCCTGTTCTTTGTTCTTCTTCACAGTAAATCTTAGGAGTAAATGTCTGATTTTAATTGTTAAATGCTGTTAGCCCATCTTTTTATTGCGGCTTTCTCTTACATTCTGAGAATAAGAATGCTGGTTTCCTAGAAAAGCTGAAGCAATTATGCCTTGGAAGTAAACACTATTTTCAGGTTGAAAGATGGTAGGAACCTGAAAAAAATCTGTAAAACTATCCCCATTCCTCAGTGAGTTTACATTTCAATTACTGCAAGACTGAAAGGCTCTAAGTAGGCCATATCAGCTGCACTACACAGGAAATTATATCCTAGGACGGCTCTGTTTTAAAAATAGGCAAAGGAAGAAAGAATAGTTGCCAAAATACACAGCACTTTCCATTTGTTTTGATTTGAACACTGTATGTTTTATCAGGTGCAATCTACCATGTGCAGGCTTAAGGGGAACGGTAGTAGTTAGGGTGGAAAGAAGTAAAATAACCGACACAGTTTGCTTTTAGAGAAGAGTGTTGAAGCAGCTATCAGCAGAGGCAGGTCATAACCAAATGCCACGAAGAGACTGGACCTTGGGATGGACGTGCACACTGGACCGCACCCTCCCCTCAGGCGGCGTCACAGCTAAGACCAGATCAAGCCACACTTAGCAGCTGCGGTGACGGATGCATGTCCTATGTTCTTTCTTTTACTCATCCATTTACAACATACTGAGTAAGTACTATATATCTTGCACTTTTGGGGACATGAGAATAGAACAATTAATTCAACAAAACCCTTCCACGTAGATCTTATCCTGGTAGAAGAGTTAAGCGTACACCATACCCATGAGCAATGCAACGTCAAGTAGCATAAAGAGCCACTTGAAATATAACAACAACTCTAAGAAGATTAACTATACCAAGAAATTACCAAACAAAGCAAATTTAGATACAAGTTTAGGCAGGAAACCTGTGAGGACAGAGTTCTGATGAAGCTGTTATGGAGTTCAGATGGGATGGCTACAGTTTCTGTTTTTTTCGTCTACTACAGATTGAATCCAGGGCCTCGCACATGGCTGGCAAGTACTCTGCCACCGAGCTACATCGCCAGCCCTTTTTTAAATTTTAGTTTCAGTCAGGGTGTTGCCAAGTTGCCCAGAATGGCTTTGAATTTTTGATTCTCCTGCCCCAGCCTCCCAAGTGGTGGGGATTAGGGGCAGGCACAGCTGCGTCTGCAAGACTCACTCTGCCTCTTTCGCAGGGTGAGTAAAAAAAAAAGAAAAAAGAAAAAAAAAAATCTAAATTTTTCTCAGCCAGAGACTGGACATGGTGGTGCGCACCTGTAATCCCAGCTCTTGCGAGGCTGTAAATAACGCATCATTCCGAGTCTGATCTAGTAGTGAGACCCTGAACACCCTGTAGACTTTTCCCTAAAAAAATAAAAAGTAATAAATAAATAAATAAAAATTTTTCTCAGCCAAATTAGATCGAAAATATTTTAAAAGTCCATCAAAACTTTACAGAACTTTCAAAAACTTCTCAGTCCATTTGGAAGCTGTTGGCTCATGACCGCGGAAGCGGCCTCATTTCCTCTGCTGGGAAATCTCCGTGTGGCTGTGGCCCCCCAGGTCTGTGTCTGAGTTCGTCACAGGCCTGCTCGCTGGCTGTCTGGGAACGCCGTCTCAATGTTTTTTGTGAAGCTGGCGTCTTCATTTATGTTTCTAAGGGCGGCATGGTAAAATAAAAAGAATACAACACTGGACACAGACCTACGACCTTGCTGCTATGGTCCACCCACGTTAGGGCAGACTTACTCACTTCTCTTCCATTTCTGACACTGGAATATTTTCCTTGCCTACTGGATAGGACTACTGGGATGGGAATAATGCCTCCTCCCCACAAAAAAAAACATTGAATCCTTGGAAATTATTACTATTTTAGTTTACAAAGTAAAGGCAAAGAGAGGCAGGAGGATCGGTGCAAGTTCGAGACCAGCCTCGGCTACAAAAATGAGCTCAAGGTCAGCCTGAACTACATAGCAAGACCCTGTCTCAAAATGACAAAAAACAAAACGAACAAAAAAACAAAGTAAAGGCAAAGAAAGGTTGCAGGGGCTGAGAAGATAACTCAGTAGAGTAAGCACTTGCCTGGCAAACGCAAGGGCCTGAGTTCAATCCCTGGCTCCGCAAAAAAAAAAAAAAAGAGAAAGTTGCAGATGGATTTAAGGATGCTGATCAGACAACCTTGTACTAGAGAGATTATTTTAGACTAAGCAAAAGGGCCCAATGTTACCACGAATGTACATGGAAGAAGAAAGAGAAGAGAGGGAAAGAACTGAAGAGCTGGCAGCGCAGTCTCAGGCCAAAGTTGTTGGCTTTGAAGATGGAGGACCAGAGCTATGAGCCACAGAGGGTGGGGAGCAGGCAGAAGCTAGAGAAGGAAAGGAGACATGCTAGGGGACATGCAGTCCTGCAGACTCATCTTAGATTTTTTGACCTCTAGGACAACACAAGAATATATTTATTCACTTTACGCCTAAGAGTGCAGCCATTTGTTACACCAATAATAGGAAGTATATGCAAAAGTACTTTGAAATTAGTGGGAAATAATATATATGTAAGATATTATCATTCCAAGAAGACGTCTGCCTTCTCTCATAGCCCTCGTGTCAGGCAGCCCGCCTACGGGGTCACCAGAGCTGTCTATTTCCTTGTCAAAGGTCAGCGCTCTGTGCTTCCCCTTCAGCGCTCGCCGTGTGTGCTAAGCAGAGTTGATCACCGTGCAGGCAGCAAACCAGCTCCAGCCACCTGCTCCCTGCCTCCTGGTTTCTGTTCAATGGTTCATTACTCTGCTCTGCCCAGAGACACTGAAGAAGATTTTAGGAGTCACAGCATCATAGCAAAATTGAGGAGCTTTTTTCTCACGGTTAGAGCTCTTCTTAGCACATAACCACGCAGAGCGGGGATGCAGCTCAGCGGTGGCGCACTGGCTTAGCACGAGTATGGCCCTGCTCCACACACCAACAGCAAGGGTCTCGGTGCTGAGAGTGACTGTATCGGAACATTCCAAATAATAAGCTTCATATTTACTAAGCACAGACCAGTAGTATACCCCATAGCTTATTATTTTCATGGTGCTTGGAAATAATGAGAAACTATTTTTGTCACTTCAAAGAGAATTCTAGGGCCGGCGAGATGGTTCAGTGATCTAAAGCGCCTGCTTAGGAGGGCTCAGGCAACTGCGGGGACTGCAATTCGATCCCCGGCACCACATGCTGCGCCAGCGCCACCACCAGGGCAGGCTGAGCCAGCCACAAAATGAATAAATAAAGAAACAAACACAACAAGCAAACAAATAAATAAATAAATAAAATTAAAAAAAAAAAAAGAGAATTTCAATTAAATTAAAGCTTCCACAATGACGTATTCTAGAGAAAACTGGATAAGGTTATGAAGCATTCCTGTGTTGTGAAAGTACACAATTGACAGTAATTTCAGGTCTACCCAAAGAAGTAATAAAAACTTGGAGTTGTACTTCATATGCTTTCTTACATTTCATTTATTTATTTTTTGTGGTACCAAGGTTTGAACTCAGGACCTTGTGCTTGCCAGGCAACCACTTATT
The DNA here is from genome assembly GCA_004027915.1 of Capromys pilorides. NCBI lineage: Eukaryota > Metazoa > Chordata > Mammalia > Rodentia > Capromyidae > Capromys > Capromys pilorides. Next base: position 11,236 of record PVKN010014434.1, on the reverse strand, counting down.
ACACTGAGCTCCCTGGCCCCTTAAATTTCATTTTTACTTTTTTTTTTTTTTTTTTATTTGCAGAACTGGGGATTGAACTCAGGACCCTGCACTTGCCAGCAAGTACTTCCACTGAACTATCTCTTGGGCCAAATTTCATTTTTAGAGTTTACTTTTTTGTTATGCAAAAGTGTAGGTCAGTGATTTTTTGGAACAACAAAGCAAAACTAGTTCTTTACCACAGGGAATTTGAAAAACTGTCAATAAAAGAAAAGTCCCAGCTTTGTCCCCCAGCTCTGAAAACACAGAATAAAAAGCACGACCTCACCTCCGATCATTTGCTTGCTTAAGTGAACGACAAGACTTCATCTTAGATCCCTTACAACGAGCCACCCATGACCCCAAAAGGATAAAGCCAGGTACTCAGATCCTTAGCGTGCCTAGGGGAACGCTGCCCACGACAGCCAGAAGAGCGCTGCCACTGTCCGGCAGCGGAGGAATCGATCTGCACTTGGTGCGGTTGTTTATCATCACACTGGAATATTGCTTCGACCTAAAGAAGAATAAACTATGGGAAAATTAGGCTACGTGAACGAGGCCAGGTAAAAGGTCACACACTACGTGACTCCATTTGTACATAATATTCAGAAGCGGCAAATCCAAACAGAAAGCAGGCTGCCGCCACCGCTGCTCCGGGCCGGGAGTAGTGGGCGGGCAGCCACTGCTCACTGGGCGTGGTTCTGATCTGGTGTCACGCGGAACCGGAGAAGTAATGTTTTGCAAAATATTGTGACTATATTAAATGTCGCCGAATTACTCATTTTGAAATGGTTAATATTAGGTCATAAAAGGCACTCTCAATATAAAAGAGCCACAGTTAATTGTATGAGTTACCTTACAACCCACTGCTTCCCTGTTAATAACTGAAAACAAAGCACACTTTTGCTCTTCTCTGAAAATTTACCCGGGCAAACAGCAAACCAAGCCCGGATGCATCCGTGAGGGAGGCCCCTTTCTATTACACAGCCAAAATAAAATTGGGAAAGGGGAGAACTTACAGAAATGATAAGACAGCGAGTGAAAAAAAGATCGGGGATGAGTAAACCCAAGAAACTGAAAGAACCGAAGGAAAGAGAAATACTAAACTGAGGATTAAAAACAAAATAATTATAGCCTACTTTAAAAAGAACTCTCACTGGTGATGGGATATTTGCATAATTAAGCAATGAGAAAGTGATAAAAGACATACAAAAGAAATGGACCTTGCATAGAGAGATCTGTTCTCAGTGTACCTATAAGGCTAGGAAAACCACATCCCTTCTCCAAGTTCAAAAACACTGACAAAAGCTCTCCCGCCTCATCACTCTGGAATTTCCAGATGAGGCTGGGAGCTATCCAGCCACTCACCTTGGGACCCGGATGTTCCTTACGTGGTAGCAGACCACGAGCTACTTCTGAAGCTCCACTCAGAGCAGCTTTCAAAGTTAGTTTTTTAAAAAAGATTAACTTCATTATTTTACATTTACAACACATCTTAACCCAAAGCATGAGTTCAGCTGCTTCTAAAAGAAGAGCAGTTTCTCCATTGCTGTATATTATTAATAAATTAAATGACAATTACTTACATACTCCTTCACGTTTTTTGTCTTCACAGTTTTGTATGAATAATATGCAGGGTAAAGCATTCCAAACACCAGCCTAAAAATGAAAACATAGATTAATTAAACATAACAATCCTTGTAATAGCTCCAGAAAATTAAACCTTAACAGAAAATCAGGAAACCCAAACTTGGAATTTGTGTGAATGCAAATTTGTGTATAAATAATTAAATCAACCAAAAAAGCAAAGTGAAAAAACATTTTCTTTTCATTAAAAAGATCATTTCAATATTTGAGTGAGCAGCTGCATAGAAATAACGGATTTTGATAAAACTGACTTTCAAAATTTTCTTTTTTTTTGGCGGGACCAGGGTTCGAACTCTTGACCTTGCACTTGCCAGGCAGGTACTTGTGCCAGGGAGCTATCTCCCCAGCCCCATTAAAACTCTTTTGCTTATCACAAAAAATTCCATTGTTCCTTGAAGAATCCTTCAGAAATATAGAAAACACCAAAAGTGGGGGGGGGGGGAGAGGGAGGGGTGGAGAGGGAGAGAAAACCACCTCGACCCTCAGGACTATTATACAGAAAGCCCATTCTTTACCCTCATGTGCTATACGTAGAACATTACACACACACACACACACACAATTACGTTAATGAAAACTGGGCGCTTCCTGACACTAGACTGAGAAGCGCTGGCTTTTACTTAGTGACAGAGCTATAAGACAATACCTGATATATTAATCGTAGTACACATTAACAGAGCTCTAAACACTGGCAAAATGACTTTAAATCACTAACAGCATTTAACTTAATATCATCTTTATGCCCACCAAGTCCCACACATATAAACGACAGGCACAGAAATCACAGAAATGTCACATAGTACCACAGTGCACAGGTCTTGGAATTGGCATGTTCATGTAACATGGAGTTTATTTTTACACATCACTCAACTGTATTATTCTTCATGTCTGCATTGCATCATACTTTAGGATCTCCATAATTTTGTGCCTCTAAACTTCTGTTATCGAGTCCATGCTTTCTACTGCATGTAACACTGTGAAAACACTGACGGCCGCTTCCCCAGGGTTACCTACCCCAAAGGTTTCACACATTTTTACCCTACTAACAAAATAACCTACAGAAAGGTGTACCATTTCTCATTCTGTTTGTTGTAAATCAGAGGTTAAATTTTAAAAACTGCCAAAAAATTAAAAGAAAAACAATAATCTTAGTGTTTCAGTGTACCTGAGTTTTAGTGTACTACAGTTTTCTGAATACTGGAAAATTTGAATGTTTTTCAAGAGGCACAGAGTACAGAGCAACTTTTCATAAAAAATCGTTTATTCATTTGGTATAGGGTCTCGCACTATGCAGCTCAGACTCAGTGATCCCTCCTGTTTCAGCCTCCCCAGCGTTGGGATTACAGGTGTTCGCTACCATGCCAGGTTTTGGTTGCCAGCATGGTGTGGGGCTGGCACAGTGTGCAGCACTGGGATTGAACCCAGGTCCTTGAGCTTGCCAGGCACTTAGACCGCTGAGCTGTCTCCCCAGCCCCAGAGTATCTTTTTGGTACCAGGAATGGGACTCATAGCCTCCCGCTTGCCAGGTAGGCCCTGTGTCACTAAGCGATGTCCCCAGCTCCCAGGTTACCCTTTTCTTTTATTTTTTTTTATTTTATTTATGTATTTGTTTGCTTGTTGTGTTTGTTTGTTTCTTTCTTTATTTATTTTGTGGCTGGCTCAGCCTGCCCTGGTGGTGGGGCTGGCGCAGCATGTGGTGCCGGGGATCGAACTGCAGTCCCTGCAGTTGCCTGAGCTTTCCTAAGCAGGCGCTTTAGACCACTGAACCATCTCGCCGGCCCACCCTTTTCTTAATTGTTGTTTTAAATGGCCTTTTTATTTTAGAACAAGTTGTATACAAAAGTTGGGAAGACAGTAAGGGTTATTCCCATATCCTCCACATCGAGTAATATCTTAGGTTGATACAGAACATTTGGTACAGTGATACATACATTTTTATTTTTGGTACCAGGGGTCGAACTCAGAACCTTGTGCTTGCCAGGCACTTATGCTGCTGAGCTATCTCCTTGGTGGCCATGATATATTGCTTTGCTGTATATACTGTACTTTATTCAGCGGATGTTGTTTTTACCTATTGTTTTTTTCAACTCCTGCCCTGCCTTTTTCTTCTTTTCTTTCTTTGGTTCCAAGATTTTATCTAGTACAGCACATCACATTTAGATATATTCTGAGCTCTCTTGGTAAATTTCACTTTTGTTGTTTCTAATCATCTGGATGATTTTATCTTATTATTTTTTAACTTATGCATTTGGTACAGGATCTCACTGTGCAGCTCTGACTCATACTGATCCTCCTGTTTTCAGCCTCCCCCGTGCTGGGATTGCAGGCCTGTGCCACCACACCCAGTCTCAGTGGCATGTGGAATCGCGGATCAAATGCTGGTCCCCCAGCAGGCGCTTAGTCTGCTGAGCTATCTCACTGGCTCATTTTGATAACTTTACAGTACTTGTCAGCTACACTGTAGGCTGTTTCTGTGTGCTGTTTGGTGTTCTCACGATTAGTTCTTAAGGAGGTCACCTACCCTTACCACACTGCCAAGAGTGCAGATCACCAGCACGACTCCTTGCCAGCGATCCTGACCTGATCTCTGTGCGAGGTGGTGTTGGCCGGATGCTGCCACTGAAGAGCGCGTCTCATCCTTCCCTCCCCACACTTTGTTCTTTGGGAGGAAGTCACCATGCATACCTGACCTGCTTGAGGAGGCAGGGAAGCTCTCCTGAGAGTTGAATGTCTACCTAAATTATCTGGTGTTCTTCCGCACAACAGACAGACTTGCCTATTCCTCTTCACTCAGTGACTTATTAATATCCGTACTGGGGCCAGGGGGATAGCTCTGTGGCACAAATGCCTGCCTGGCAAGTGCAAGGTCATAAGTTTGAACCCTGGTCCTGCCAGAAAAAAAAATTATATCGGTATGGACACATGGATATTTATTTTATACTCTGGCTATAATCCAATACCATTTTGTTTTGTTGCTTAACTCGCTTAACTGGTAGAGCTTTCTAATAACTCCTGTGTCCCCCTGACATCTCTGCTACTGTGCAGTCGGGTGCATGTGCCTGCGAGCCTGTGTGTGTCAAATCCTTCCTGACACTGTAAGATGCTACAGGCTCATCGTGTACATTTCCTGCCCCATTCCTAGAATCAGTCATTGTTGGAGTCCCTTCCTGGTTCTCCTCTCGGCCCAAGAAGTCTAAACTTACAGTCCCAAAAAATAAGTTACTAGAATTCCACCAAGTTAATTCCAATCTACCACTCCCAGTACAACCCACGGCAAAAACAAAGACACTAAGATATATATATATATAGGCACCAAGGGGCCCTAAGTCCAGCCACAAAGATGAAGATGGCTTCTAGAATGAAGAATCAGACCCCGGGTTGCACCTGGGTTTTATTCAGCCAAGAAGGCGGAGTAGCTTGAGAAAGAGAACTGTGGGAAGTAGGTGATCACTGTGAGCTGGGCTAGGTAGGAGGCCTGCAATCACCTCTATAGCATGCAGAGAGGATATGCAGAGGAAGTGATTTGCATTATACTATTGAGATAGTATCTAATGTTGGGGGAGGGGTTCTGGTGCTTCAGCTCTGATGTGTCATCTTTCAAGCTCCAGGAAGGCATCGCCTCTACCTCGAGGCTCCATCCCATCCAACAGCATGGAGCATTGGCTCTTTGTCCTGTCTCAACCCAGCTCATATTGGAGGACAGCAGGTCTGGGTTATCAGGGAAACACACATGCCATCTTCAAAACTTACGACCAGCACCTGGGCTAGACCACGACACACTGTGCTTAAGGCCAATTGAAAGGATAAAGAGAAGTCCTAGCTGGCGGCTCTGTACCTGTCAATACAAGGAAATAGTCAGGCTGAGTCAAAATGGAGACAGTGGCTCTTCTGTCAAGGAGAACTGCTCAGGTGGGCCTCCACAAGTTACTTCCTAATTTCACTTATTAAAGGATGGTATTTGAAACTAAGATTTGGTGCTTTAAGTATGTGCGGTGCTACTAGCAGGTTACTGGCTTCGGTCAACCCATCTATAGGTTGTAGGTTATTATTACCTTTTGTTATGTTTATGAACTGCCTGAAATGTATGCTATTATGTTAATTTGCTAGAGTTACTACAACAAAATGCTATCTACTGTCTTTGGTGTCTTAAATAACAAAAATTTATTTTGTCAGTTTGGGAGCCTGAACCCAAGCTCAAAATGCCAGAAGGTTCTTCTTCTTTTCAGGCCTTCTAGCTATGTCCTATGGTCAACCCTAGTCTGTGTGTGTGTGTGTGTCCTTCTCTTCTTAGAAGGCCAATCATGCTGGTTAAGTCTCGCCCCCAAATCTCACTGACCACTTCTTTATTTTTATTTTTTATTTTTGTATTTAGCACGGGGTCTACAGGATCTCACTACACAGATCAACCTTGTAGTGATCCTCCTGTTTTCAGCCTCCCAAGCGCTGGGCTCATAGGCACATGCCATCACACCCAGTCTCAGTCCCCAGCTCACTGTGCCCTGGGGGAGGGGCAGGCACCACAAGTTGGGGATCCCAGTCTTGGTCCGGTCCCTGCATCAGGTGCTCTAAGACGCTGACCTATCTGGTGGGCCCTTCACCGCTTGCTTCTTTAAAGACTATATTCTTGAAACGGGCACATTCTGAGGTTTAGGAGGTCAGAACTTCAACATCTGAACTTCAACATATATATCTGAGAACTTCATATATTGAATATTCAATAAGTGATTGCATTTATCTAAACCTTTCTTACACTGAGTAAATATTTGTATCTTTTTCTGTTTTCCTTTCAGTAGTCATTTTTCATGGGGGCAGGAAGAGGGCAGTGAGCTTCTGGAGCCTTCCTTATCCTCTGTTCTGAGGCGCTGATGACGGCTCCTGGGCCCTGAGTTGCTCAGTCTTAGGCTTGCTTGGCAAATGGAGCCTTTATCAAAACCACCTTCGCTTTACCCGGCGACGCTGCCCTGTGAACGCCACCGCAGCAGAAGTCCCAGCTCTCGACCCTTGCTGCAGGGACTTCCGCTGTGCCACAGCCCAGGATTCTTCCATTTAACTTCATTCCCTGCCCTGCGCAACCTCGTAGCACAGAAACTTTTCAGCTTTGAACTTTCTAGGAAAACAGCTAACCAGGGTGAACATAAGAACGGAACTTCCAGGTCTGTCGCACGTCCACACTGTTGACACAGGCACAGTCCCATAGCAAGAGCGCTCACGGCTAAAATGTACATATTCAAGTGAATACTTTTAATCTACTTTGTGTTTCTCTTTAGAACTTCAACTTCATCAAAGTGTCATCTTCACTTAATCTAGTGTCACCAAACTTAGGTTCAATCTGCGACTGATTCTCCACTTCTATCACTGGATGCATCTTCTTTCCTCCTCCCGTATAGCATTCATCCATTCTATACTCGAGTCCTGCTGGCACTTTGATTACCGAGTACATGCATTAATCCTCGGTCCTCCTATTTTGTTTTCAGTCTGTTGCCAATAACACATTTGGGCTCCTGCTTCGGAACCCACTCCTCTGTGCCCGCGGGCAGGCCAGTCTTTCTAGAAGCCCTGCAGCCCTGCCTTGTCTGCAATGTCAGCCGCTCTCTCCGCAGCCAGCCCACGTGGGGGTCACTAGAACACAATCTGAAAGTCACTGACATGTCACTGGTTTCAACATGGTTTTCTTGTTAACACTCTTGTATTTCTACTGTAATTCTGAAGTGCTGGGATTACAGGCCTGTGCCACCACGCCCGGCTTCCCTCTTAATTCTTACATCGCATATTTCTCCTCAACATTCAGTTCTTTTGCATAAAATATAAGTTACTTTCATTCTGAATTTTGGAGGCATTTGTCAGGTTTAGTCACTTTTTGTTTATTTTCTCTAACAGCGGGTCTACTTGAGATGTTTGCAGCTTGGGAGGTCAGGCATAAAGCCAAAACATAAGCACAGTGTATAAAATAAAAGAAACTATATTTTAAAAGACCACCTACAAGATAAAGTCAGGGTTTATAAAGAAAATATTTGCTACAAATAAAATTCACCTATAAACTTGAATTTTTTTTTTTTTTTGGTCACAGAGGTAAGAAAAAAAAAATAGTTATTCATTTCCTCTTCATTTCCTTTCTGCCTAAAGACAAAAATATTCAAGATGGCCCCACTGCCTGAAGAAAGTTTTCCTTTTGAAACGTATGAATGCTGGCTATGTTGAAAAATCTATATTAATTTAAAAATGGGGGGAAAAAAGCCACGTAACAGAGTACTGGGTGACTGATAGTCCTTGCATCAATTTTTTTTTTCCTTGGTACTGGGGATCAAACTCAGGACCTTGCACTTGCCAGGCAGGCACTTGTGCCACGGAGCTATCTCCCCAGCCCTGTATCAATTTTAATATGTAGAAAATACTTCTAACAGACATTTTCTAGACAGATGCTTTGGCTCTATCCATCCTACAACAAAATTGTTTAATGGAATTGTAGTAGATTTAAAGTACTCTCAAAACCAGGTGTGGTGGCACACACCTGTAATCACAGCACTCAGGAGACTGAGACAGGGGGATTGTTACAAGTTTGAGGCCAGCTGGGCTACAAAGTGAGTTCAGGGCCAGCTGGAACAGCATAGTGAGACCCTGTCTCAAAAAGACAAAAACACAACCAACCAACAACAAAACCAAAATAAACAACCAAAAAACCCAATCCAAACACAAACAAGTGCACTCAATACTAGAGTAATGTCACTAAAACACAGAAGTTATTAATATCAGTTTGGTCTCCAATACCATAAAATGTTTTCAGTATCTATTTTTTTTTTTTTTTTTATGGCTGGCTCAGCCTACCCTGGGCGTGGGGCTGGCTCAACATGTGGTGCAGTCCCTGCCGTTGCCTAAGCTTTCCTAAGCAGACGCTTTAGACCACTGAGCTATCTCGCTGGTCCAAAAATTTTCAGTATCTTTTCATAAAAATTGATTGAGATTTTTTCTAAGACATCAGAATAGGCTTTAGAAGATGCAAAGTATAAAATACAGAAAATCCCTACTAATTCCATTGCTGAGCAAGCCATGTTTTCTTTTTGGGAATGGAAATCACTCCTGTCACTTCTCATATCTCTGCTATCTACTAAATGCTATGATGAACAATATTTCAATGATTACTAATAACAGCAGTGACCTATGAGAGGCATACCACTAATTTATGTATATAATTTCATTAATTATCCTAAAGCATCTAAAGATAGGTGCTTTAAAAAACTTGTTTTACAGACGCAAAAACTGAGAGGCTTAGAGAAGTCAGGAGCTAACTCAGGGCCATATGAATGACAAGTGTGTTGGCTGGACTGGAGCCATGCAGTCTCCGGGATCTGGTTAGTGTCTTTTGCTTATTCACTAATAGTATTTTTCTACCAGTGGAGTAACTGGGTCACAGTCTGAAATAATATATATATATATTCAAGGAACAGTGTTAAGGGCAGTGTCTAACTCAGGAAGTGCATTTCCACTTTTCTCCGCCCCGCAGGGCCCGTGCACCTGCTGGAACCCTATGAGGGAAACACGAACGTGCTGTATCCGTCTCTGCCTGGTGCCTCACTCAGTGAGTCACACACGGGTAGCTTGAAGAGGTTACTGTAGTGGGCCTCTGATGTCATGAGCATGACCTCATGGAGGACTAAGTCTTCCCCCCCTCCCCCAGTTGTTAAGCACTGCCAGCACACCATTGACAACATGCACTTTAGCCAAGGGCAACATGCCCTATGCTGCCACTGGGACAGGAAAACACATATAGCATTGTTGGAGGCAGCTGAGATAGGTAGAAATATTCTAGGCAGTCAGACAGGGCCAGGCCTTCAGGAGACAAAATGGAAGACAAGGGAACTTTGCAACTTTGAAGAGACAGACACTCCTGCTGTGGGCCAGACCTGAAGACAAGGAGGAAATACAGCCTCATACTTCTCTAGAGATGGGCATCAGGGACTGATATTCTAAATAGGCATCAACCACCTTGAAAACAGTTCAAATGAGTCACTAACCCGACCCCCAACAGGAAGGGACCCTGTCCTGTATTCTGTATTCATACCCGCTTGCATGAATATGTGACTCGTTTCCCCATTTGGTTCTGGATTTACTCAATTTTACTTGAGCAACGGTGCTTGTAATCTTACTGGTTCACCATAGATTTGTCCCACCTCATGCCCACCTAAGCGAGTTCCCATGTTCACAAACTTAGACCCACCTCACTGCCTGGCTTTCCTGTGTAAAGGTCCCTGGAAGAGACAGCTTTTCAAGGACAACCCACTTGGGCCCCCCTTCTGTCCCTCTCTCAGACAGAAGCTTTTCTTCCCCCAACAAATATATTCTGCTCATAACCTGTTTGTTCCTAAAATTCATTCTTCATCGTTTTTTCTCCCTGTATCATTATGATCTATAGGGGGAATAAACAGAATTCAGTGAAAATTTTAGAAAGGGATCTGTTACTAATATAAGGGGATGAAACTCCCAACCTGAGAGATACCTGGGCCAAGTTTGTATTCTCTAACACTGAAGAATGAATTTTAGGAACAAACAGAGGTTAAGAGCAGAATATATTTATTGGAAAGAAAGTTCCTGTCCAAAGAGGGACAGAAGGGGTACTGGAGCAGGTTGTCCCCAGGAAGCCATCTCTTCCAGCGATCTTTATAGAGGAAAATCATGCAGTGGGGTGGGTCTAAGGTGTTGGAGAACATGGGAACTCCTTAGGTGGGCACGAGAAGGGACAAAACTATGGTCAACCCAAGAGATTACAAGCACCCAAGCACCGCTGCTCGGGTAAAATTGATTAAATCTAGGACCAGGATTAAATCTTAGTCCTCCATGAGGTCATGCTCATGACATCGGACGCCCACTACAGTAACCTCTTCAAGCTACCCGTGTGTGACTCACTGAGTGAGGCACCAGCAATGGGGGAAGAGGAATGAGGCACCAGCTCAATGGGGGAAGAGGAATGAGGCACTCAGTGTGACTCACTGAGTGAGGCACCAGCAATGAGGAAGTGAGTCGCATAGCAATGGGGCATGAATACAGGACAGGGTCCCTTCCTGTTGGGACTCTTTTCAAGGTGGTAGATGCCTATTTAGAATATCAATCCCTGATGCCCATCTCTAGAGAAGTATGGGGATGTATTTCCTCCTTTGTCTTGAGGTCTGGCCCACAGCAGGAGTGTCTGTCTGCTCAAAGTTGCAAAGTCACCTTGTCTTCCATATTGTCTCCTTGAGGGCCTGGCCCTGTCTGACTACCTAGAATATTTCTAACTCAGCTGCCTACAACATTATGATAACCAAACTTGGACATATTTTATGCATCATTAAGGAGAATAAAAGAAAATTTATTTTGTTTTATATCATAGTTATTCAACTTTTGCTTGGATATCAATCCTCTCATATTAACAGACCATACTGAATTTTTCAAATACAATTATAATATTCACAAGAAACTCTAGAAATAAGCCAGTCTGTGCTGGTGCACGTCTGTAGTCCCAGCACCTGGGAGGCTGAGGCAGGAGGATCAGTATGAGTTTGAGACCATGTTGGGCTACAAAAAGTGAGCTCAAGCCAGC
>PVKN010014433.1:0-19177 GCA_004027915.1 Capromys pilorides | reverse complement strand
AAAAAAATAGGTATGGTGGTGCTTGCTAGGTGTAGGGTGTACGCCTGTAACCCCAGACATTAGGAGCTTGAGGCAGAGGGATCACAGAGAGTTTGAGGCCAGCCTGGGCCACACAGTTCAAGGCCAGCCTCAACCACATAGCGCTTTAGACTGCGGAACTATCTCGCCGGCCCCAATTACAAATATATTTCAAACTCATAAATTACTTCGTTGTATGGTAAGACTGAGACCTTTAACTTGCTTTGGTTCTGAAACTAAAACTAAACTGCTCAGCTTTTGTGTTTCCAGCTGAAACAGCTTGAGAAGTTGAAGCCGAGCCTGGATAAGGGAGCCCAGGAAGAGGCCAGAGGCCATAGGAACCTGGATCGCACCAGCAGGGAGCTTCTCATTGGAGGGACCTGGGGCGTTATCACAGGGTTTATCTAGTAAATTATGTGATCCGGGTGCATAAAACTGTCACAAGCTCAGCACTTTGTCAGCTTCCGCAGAGCTTTCCAATTGTCGTGCATTACACACAAATGGACACGCAAACGATCAAGCGCACTCCAGGACGTGCCCGGGCGCAGCGCGGGTAGCATTCCACGCACGCACGCAGTAATCCGAAGTGTGCAGATTAGGCTGCGGGATCAGGGAAGGCGCCTGGAGCAGCTATTTCAACTGAGAGCTGAAAAATGAACCTGAAGAAGGGCACAGAGGCCCATGGGACACGGAGAAAGAGTTCAGGCTGGCCTTGAGCTCTCTTTTGTAGCCTAGGTTGGTCTCGAACTCAAATCAGTCCTCCTGCCTCAGCCTCCCCAGCGCTGGGAATCTTGAGAAAATTAAAAAAACAATACAAAAAACCCTAGCAATCTATTCTGTTCCAGCCAGCGTGTATAAATACAAGGATCAGGATGACAGAAAAACCGGGAAGAATAAAAAACCTTTAAGACGCATAGGTGATGTCAAAGCCACGTCAACGTCCCATTTGATGAAAAGGAAACTCTGTTCGACACAGTCTCTTTGAATATTCATTTATGCAGGCAGCCACCTTAGCTGGTTACCAATCCTCACGTCAGTTAAGAGCAGGGGGATTCCATGTCACCCCACTATCTAGCAGAAAACAGCGAATTTAAACAAGCCCAACCAATTCAGGCCTCGGTCTGCCGCGGCGGGGTCCCCTGGGGCTCCCCCACGGGACCGCTGGCAGGAGCAGCTGCTGATCCAGAGATGAAGCGCCAGTCCCCCAACCCCTTTTTAGAGTTTCACGCGCTATTTCATTTACTATGATCAGGACGCGGTGTCCGCCTGGGGACAGGCGGCTGAGACGCGAGGTCACGTCTTAAGAAGGGGTGGAATCGAACTCAGAACTCCAGCCTGGAGTTTCCCGTCCGGACCCGGCCGCAGCGCAGGCGCCCAGCAGGCGAGGCTCCGTGCCCAGCGGGGCGCGCAGTGCCCCTCTTCCCCAAGAGCCTTTCTCCGCCCGTCCGGAGCAGGCAGAAGCCCCCGCGCAGCGGCGCCCCAGCCGGCCTCCCCGCGCCCCGAGGCCCAGCTAGGAAGGTCGGGGTCGCGGGCGCGCACAGCGCCGGGCGCCCGGACTCCCCGCAGGCGCCGGCCCGGGGCAGCCGCCGGCCCGGGGCAGCCGCCGGCCCGGGGCAGCCGCCGGCCCGGGGCAGCCGCCGGCCCGGGGCAGCCGCCGGCCCGGGGCAGCCGCGAGGGTCCGCCCGCCGCGCCCTCGCCCGCACGGCCGTCCCGCGGGGCCCGGGCGGGCTCCAGGCCGCGTCTCCCGCCGCCCGCCCTACCGAGGAGGAAGCCGAGCAGCAGGAGCCCGCCCGCCAGCGCCAGCGCCCCGCAGCACAGCCCGCGCGGGCGGCGCCCCGAGCCCGCGGCCGCGTCCGCGTCCTGCAGCGGGTTCCACATCGCGGCGCCCCGACTGCGCCCCGCCGCGCCCGCCGCTCGGCCTCGGCTCCGCCCCGGCCCCCCGCTCCCCGGGGCCAATCCGAGCCCGGGGCGGGGATGCCCGCCCGCTGGAGGCGAAGCTCGGGGCGGCCGCCGGCGCCACAGCCCGGGCTCGGCCCCTCCCGGGCGCCCGGGTGCGGCGCCTCTAAGCCTTCGAGGTGCTCAGGCCGCTGGAGCAGGAAAGCCGTGCTCGTTCTTCCAACCGGGGCGCGTGTGTTTATAAGCATTTAGGCTATCACCGCGTGTGTCCGTAGCGAAACCATTCTAAAAGCAACTTTCAGAGCTGCTGAAGCAGAGGCTTCGTTTCATTATGGTTGTATTTAACCACCGTCTTTCCCGGTGGACAACAGCGCCTTTGCAGAGTCACCTGGGGTAACTCACGCACCAGGTGGGCGCGGCCCAGCGCTTGGAGTCCAGGGCGTGGGAAACCAAGTTGCATTGAACGGAACTGTGAAGGGGAGGTAGGATTTGAACCAGTGAAGATGGAAAGAAACTTTGAGGTTCGGGGACAGCTAGGTAGCAGAGACCCCAAACTCAGGTCACATGTGCTCAAGGAGCAGCGGACAGCTTGCTTTCCAAAAGGAAAACATGGAAAGAAAAGCGCAGAGAGAAGCGGAGGAGGGTGGGTTAGAAAGCACCGTGTCTGATAATCTTTTCTTTCTTTCTTTTTTCTTTTTTTTGTCTTTTTGAGACAGAGTCTCTCTATGCAGTTCAGGCTGGCCTTGAGCTCACTTTTGTAGCCCAGGCTGGTCTTGAACTCTCACCGATCCTCCTGCCTCAGCCTCCCAAGTGCTGGGATTACAGACATGCGCCACCATGCCCGGCTGTGTCTGATACTCTTTGATAAGGAATTTCTGAGCAAAAGGAAGAAATATGGGAAATTTAATTTACACCTATCAAGAGACGTTTCTTAATACCTTTGTAACATAAGCCATATATTGATTATATTTTTCTAATGTCCCTAGTGTCAGCTCTAATTGAGAATGGTAGAAAAATCAATAACTGATACTTTCTGCGCCCTCTTGTTTATTCTCCGGTGGCCTTTGTATTAAGCTTTCTCCCCAGTCTTTTTGTTTTTTTGAGGCAGGGCCTGTGCTGAGATTACAGGTGTGTGCCACCACACCCACCATCCTGAGCACCTGTGACGCGTGATACACTTCACACGCCTGATCTCAGTCACAGAAGCCTTCAGTGTGTGAAGAACCATTCCTTCAAATTCAGTCATTTTACACAGGGAAAACAAAGCTCGTGAGCTGGGTAAGCCCTCCAGTGGCTGAGACTTCGCGCTGCTGCGTCTGTCTGCTCCACAGGGCTCCACGGGTCAATCGGGAGGCACCCTGGCCTAGCTCCCTAAGGTACTGCAGGGAGCCTTGGTCTTGCAGTGGACCAAAGCTTTGTCTAAACCAGGAGGATCTGGGCGCCTGTCATTCTGTTTATTTAGGAGAGTCTCTTTCTTTGTAAAATAAACACTGCGCAGGGGACTTGCCTAGGGCGCATTTACGTAGGATACAATGTAGTCAGGTGTGGTGGTACATGCCTGTGACTGTGATCCCGGCATTCAGGGGGCTGAGGCAGTAGACTTGCCTTGAGTTCAAGGCCAAGCTGGGCTATGTAGTAAAACAAAATCCTGTCCCCTCCCCCCCCAAAAAAAGATGTGACTCTGAGGCAAATTGAAGATGGTTCTTGAAGACCATTAGAATGGCTGATACAGCTGGCATTCCATATCTAAGAGTTCCACACCCTCAAATTCAGTCAAGTATAGATAAAAGTACTGTATTTATGTTGAACAAACATACGTTGTTTTGCTGGACAGTATTCCCTAAACAGTATAATATAACATTTACACTGAATGAGGCTTTCTAAGTAAATACATGACAGGTTCTGTGTAAGTTATGTGCATTGGTTTTATGGAAAAGTTTTGAACATCCTCAGATTCTGGTGTCTGCAAGGCTTCTTGGATTGCATCGCCCATGATGCAGGATGGAAGCGCCTCTGGGGACGGGGAGCTCGTGTGAGGGGGCACAGTGTGGCGGCAGAGGCCACGAGCACGCGTTGGACACTGTGGTGGCGGCAGGACTGACCGTTTGATAGGAAAGAGGACTTGAGCAGGTGATTGGCGACCTTAAGCACACGGCGTGACGGATGCTGTGTAATGTGCTGCATGAGGAGTATTTTTATTTTTCAGAACTTTATTTAGCTAACACAAAAAAATAGGAGACTTTTAGTGAGTGATTATGCAAGCCACACTAGACTTTTCTGCTATCATTTCTATTATTATTAGTTGTCTTGTGCAGATAAGAAAACTAAACTCTGGAGAAAATGATCTAAGAAAACAACTGGAAGGTCTTTGCTTCCTTTTTTCTTTCCTTTTCTTTCTTTCTTTCCCTCTCTCTCTCTCTCTCTTTTTTTTTTTTGGTCTCTTTGAGACAGGGTCTCTCTATGCAGTTCAGCTGGCCTTGAGCTCAGCTTTGTAGCCCAAGCTGGTCTTGAACTTGCACCAGTCCTCCTGCTTCAGCCTCCCAAGGGCTGGGATTTCAGGCATGAGCTATGGAAGGTATTTGTTTTCTAAACATCTCTCATTGATATCAAGCTATATTGTATGTATTTCTTTCTTTGACTATCAGAAAATGTCCGAAAGACTTTTCTCACCAGGACGTGTGGAAGTGGAATACAGTAATGTTAATCTCGGCAGCTCACTGATTTCTCTGAGCCAAACCTGGCTCCTCACTCCGCACACAGCCCTGTGCCTGCATTCACTTGCATTTCCCACCCGTAGGCTCATCATTTTTAAATCAAGGGCTTTCTTTTATCCTTTTTTGTACCAATAATTCCTAGCATGCATTAACTATTTGTAAAATGCATTTATTTAGGGCAGGATCTACAGAGTCTACAGGTCTCACTACACAGATCAGACTCATAGTGATTCTCCTGTTTTCAGTCTCCGAAGAGCTGGGATTAGAGGCACTGGGCCCAGTCTCAATCGCTGTCTCAGTGTGTCCTGGGGCAGGGCCAGCACAACAGACCACACACTCTGCCTAAGCAGGTGCTTTAATCCACTGAGCTATCTGGTTAAGTGCATCCTCAATGAATGAAGTAACTTTGAGATTAAAAAGAAAAGCCACTCGGGATGACTCACTATGAATACGCCACCTAGTAACAAATGAAGACTGCAATGCACCTGTACTTGGCCTATTCAACATTTTAAGAATGACAAATACAACTATTTCCTCATTTCTTGCTTTCATTTTCTTTATGGATTCTTCATAGTTCATAAGTTCCAAATGAAGTTTGTGAGTGTAGTGGTCGATAGACTGTGTCAACTTGGAATGCTTACAATCTTAACGAAATTGGCTACCCTGTGGTGTAGAGGAGCCACCCTAGGGTGGCTCATCCTGTAAAGGGCATCAAAGGGAAATGAGGAAGGACAGAGGCTTCCATTTTCTTTCAAGGAGCTCCAGTCTTTGCCATCAACTTGAACGTCATTTCCTGGCTTCTAGCGCAGACTCTTCAGCCTCCACCTTGGACCCTTCAGCCTCCTGGCATAGACCCATCAGCCTTCCACCATTGACCCTCATCCTCCTGATGGACTTGCAGAGAACACTGCAGTGGGCTCCAGGCCTTGGACCAGATCCTCCAGTCTCGGGTGTACAGATGCCCTCTGCGTGCTTCCTCATCCGGCTCTGTGGTTGACATCAGAAGTCAATCTTATAATTTCTTATACATTTGTAAATTTTGTGTTATATCTGTTTCTCTAGTCAAATCCTGACTTACACAAATGTTAGTACCAGGAGTGGGGCATTGGGACCCTTCCCCAAGGAGACCTGGCCTCCCTGTCATTCAAGGGATTCTGTATGTGCAATCTGGCTTAAATCCGGGAGCTGTTTGAGAGGCTGTGATTGCCTATGACCATAATTTGCACTAGGTCTCTGTTCTTTTGCCCTTAATTTTTTTTCAACTACCTAAATCTAGTAAAAATTTTGTAGGCTTCCTATCTATTTCACTTTCAGGAACATCGTGGCTAATCAGCTAATACCATAGGTCTGCATGTGTCAGATTACTCAGGTCATTGTTCTGTTTTTGCTGTCCATTGTGGTAAGAAAAGTGTCTCAGTTACTCTTCTTTCATTGCTGGGACAAATACCCAGCACCCAAAGTGAAGGGTTTATTTATTTATTTATTTACTTATTTGAAGAACTGGGGATTGAACTCAGGACCTTGCACTTGTCACGCAAGCACCTGTGCCCTTGAGCTATCTCCCCATCCCTGAAAGGTTTGTTTAGCTCACAGTTATGGGAGGTTTCAGTCCTTGCTCAGCTGGCTCCAAGGCACATGGCATAGGGCAGCAGTTCATGGTGGCAGAAAGCAGCAAAACAGCAAGAGCAAAAGCGGGGAGCAACAGCAGCAATGCCGGCAGAGGGCAAGCCTGCCTCCCTCCAGTTACATTCAGGCTATCTGCCCCAGGATGGGTGTAGGACTCACACCCATAATCCCAGCAGCATTTATACCCGTAATCCCAGTGGATCATGACAAACTCTAGAAGTAAATCTGGCCGTGACTTACATGAGGCTTGGGGAGGGGGACAACTAGACAGAAACCATAACAAATGGGGACCCTTCTTTTGCTGATTAAGTGCTGCCACTTGACCTCTTCCACTCTAGGACCCAATCCAGCCATGGCCCTTAAATTTCCTAATTGAGTAACTGTGGTCCCTACCATGAGGTCTGGCAAGCAGAGAAGAGCAATGACAGGGCTCTTCAGGGATGCTGGTGTTCCCCTCGCAAATCTGTTTCTCAAGGTGTTAGTGAAGGGCATGTTTTCTGGATCATCCCAATGTGGAGAATCAAGTTTAACATGACAAATCCACTCCAGCCTCCATTTGCCTAAGCCTTGAATCCCTTTATCAATAGCAAACCACAGAAGATCAGGCATCTCTAAAGCATTCACAGTGAGCCATCTTTTGACCCATTCTTCTGCCAACCAGCCAAATGAACTATTAACATCTTTCTTTACTCTGCCACCTGCAGCACTAAATTCAGAATCCCTACTTAATGGGCCCATATCAAAATCTCAGCCTGATCTAGTTGTATGTTTTCACTACCCTGTTATCCCATGCTCATCAAATCCACTCCCAGAGTTAGAAAACTCAAGACACTCTTTGGGAGAGTAGCGGATCTGCTCATGGATCATATTATGTACCTCACCTTTAGGAGTCTTAGGCTATTGAGGCCTGGTTACGGGCCTGGAGGCAGAAATGGATGGTGAGGATGGGTCCTGAGCAATGTTATTGTCATTAAGCTGTCTGGTTAATGCAGGATTAGTTTCTTAAGATATATTAGGAGACACTAATACTGAAGGAGGTGGAGGCGGCAACGCCTCTGTCAAAGTGGGCAGGGAAATCTCTTCCTCTGGCAAAACCCTCTCGTTAGCATCCAGGAACTCAACATTCTCAGCTTCCTCAGAATCCTCCTACACATCTCCATTCCAATTGATGGGATCCTATTTTCTTCCAATCAATGCCCTCAGCTTTGCTTCAGATACCCTTTGAGGCTGGGCATTAAATTTACGCTGCAGTTGAGCCAATCAAATTATGAGGGACTGCATTTGGGTTTCTGCAATCTCAGCCTTGTGGCTAAAAGACAGGAGGTTTTCTTTCAGGACACACTTAGAAACTTTTGAATTTCTTATCTGTGTCTGGAAATGGGAATTGGAAATTTTGAGCTTATTTTCCTTCACAAGTTTGTCCAGCAAAGCTAAAACCAACCAACCAGCATCATTATATTTCCTACACTGCCAGAGAAATCTCAGACTCCCGTGTACAGAACTGCTGAATTCCTGACATCTAACAAGTGGTGAATTAAGCTAATCAAGTGGATCTACATGGCCTATTAGTTTAAACAGCTCATGCCAAGGATAATCAATATAAGCCACAAAATCGGGGAGACCATGGTGTCTTTAGGTCTCATCAAATCATGGAGCCAACTCCAGGAACCCCTAAAGCCACTGAAAATGTCATTATCATATTCTGTTTCTTTAGAGCCACCTTACTCCTGGTATCAATTTTGTGGTAGTTTGGGATTTTTTTTACAAGGGAACAGTGCAATACAGGACACATTTTATAAGTTTTTTTTTTGTGTGTGTGTGTGTGAAACGGGATTGAACTCAGGCCCTTGCTCTTGCCAGGCAAGCGCTTATTCTATTGAGCTATCTTCACAGCCTCCACATTTTATAAGATTAATTTATAACAAATCAACCAAAGAATCATACACAATGAGGGTTGGACATCTGTCCACACAGTAAAGAGCAAAGAATCCAGCTGGGGGCCTGGATCCTAACAGTCTGCATGAGTCCAGCTGAAGACCTAGAGCTCACAACAGTGCCTCCCATCAGTCCACCTGGAGGCCTACAGCTGACAGCAATGCTTCCTGCAGGCCTACTTCATAGATCTGCGCTGGGAAGGCCCAAAAGTCTATAGTGGAAGCTAGAAAGTCTGTGCCAGTGGAATGAAGTATCTATGCTAGCAGGCTGAGGGATCTGAACTAGAGCTAGGAAGCAATGCTCAAGGTAAGCACCAGAGGTCCCCTGAAGAGAATCACAGCTATCCTCAGCAAGGGTGAGGTCCCGAGCTCCTCCAGGGATGAGGAAAACTGAGTTCCCATCAGGAAAGCTAATGTGAAAAACTTTGTTATGAGGCTGAGCAGTGCACCATCTTCCCCTCTGGAACCAGGAAGCCATGCTCAAGGCGAGGACCAGAGCTGCCCTGTAGTGGTTGGTTCATGGTGTCAACTTGAGAAGCTAAGAGCTTAACTAAATTCCACACCCTAGGGTGTAGAGGGCCCACCCTAGAGTGACTCATCACGTAAAAGGAGAAGGAGGAAGGGCAGAGGCCCCATTCTTCCTTGGAGGAGCGCCGGTCTTTGCCATCTGCTTGCACATCATCTCTTGGCTCTAGCGCAGACTCTTGGCTTCTGTCTTGGATCCTTCAGCCTTCTGGTGTGGACTCATCGATCTTCCATTGCAGATCCACTGGCATCCTGATATGGACTTGCACGGAACCCTGCTGTGGGCTCCAGACCTTGGACTGAATTCCTCAGTCTCCGGTGTGCAGATGCCCTCTGCACGTTTCCTCGTCTTACTCTGTGGCTGAGCACTATGAACCAATCTTGGAATTCTTATACACTTATACATCTTGTGTGATATCTGTATCTCTAGTAAAACCCTGAATGACAGACCCCCCCCCCCACCAATGAAATGTTGCTATTTTTAGTGACAATGAGGTCCTGAGCTCCTCCTCCAACAAGAACAACCAAGTTCACCAGGAAAGCCAGCATGACGAGGACACCTAGCAGAATGGCCCAAGAAAACCAGTATCTTCCAGCAGCTCCAAAGCTTCTCTGAACGGCTTTCCTAGCTGCCTCTCAACAGCTTCCCCAGTTCTCCCCCTTCTGCTGCTGGCGACAGCCCTCAGGTGGGCCTCCCTCAGCCAGTACCACACTAGCTCAGTGCAGTTGGGTATAACAAGTTGATCACCAGTTAACAATCCACTGCAATGAACACTGGTTTAATTGGAAAGTATACACTGTGCAAATGTACTCATTCATATGTATGTTTGCGGCTAGGGAGAGGGCTCAGCGGTCTGAGCGCCTGCCTGGCGAGCATGAGGAGCTGGGTTTGATCCCCTGCATGGCAGGCCATGCAGGGCCCCTGAAACCAGGCATCATAGTGCATGCCTATAATCCCAGCACTTGGGAGGCTGAGACAGGAGGATCACTACAAGTTAGAGTTGCATAGTGAGACCCTGTAGTAAATAAATAAAAGACTTTTAAAAATCATATGCAAATTCATATGCATAATTTCTCTTTAAAAATCTTGCTTAAGGGCCAGCAACACAGCTCAGCAGACTAAGCACCTGCTTAACCTAATGCAGCAACTGGGGTTTGATACTTGGCACCACAGGCCACACCAGCCTCACTCCTGGGTGCACAGAGCCGGCCACTGAGACCAGGCGTGGCGGTGCACACCTGTAATCCCAGCACTGGGGAGCCTGAAAACAGGAGGATCACTATGAGTCCAAGCCACACAGAGACTCTGTGCTAAACACGTTAAAAAAAATCTTGGTGTTAAAAACAACAACAACAAACTATGCTGTGAAGCTTTCTTGAAATCTATAGACATTTGAACTAATATCTGACTTCTCTTTTTCCTCCATTTCTACTGTAGTGCTTTTTCTTTTCAGATTTTAAGGCCTTTAGTACCAAGAGCCATATTTTAATGCTGTTTTCCAGAGTTGCACAATGCTTAGCATGTACAAAATTCCTTGAATTAATGAATTGTATGTTTGCTTGCTTGACTTTCAAATGAGCTCTCCCTGCGTAACTCAGGTGAACTGCAAACTCCTTCCACCTCCGCCTCCCCAGCACTGGGATTACAGGTGTGCACCACCATGCCAGGCTAAGTAGCAAATTATTTTAAGCTAAAGCATGAAACAGTTATGAAAGTTAAGGAACAATTACTATTGCTGTGGCACTTTTCTGAAAGTGGAAGACAGGCTCTAAATAAAAGGATAAGCAACAGTACAGGAAAGCAGAGAGTAGGTGCAGAAATTCCTCCTGTATTCAGAGAAGCATTGTTGAGCTCTCATTCATGCCTAACGGTCTGTGCTAACCAGAGCAGCTCTTCCTTAAAGAGCATCCTGACACACCCCTGGGGTGTGCTGAGACTGCGATTGAGATTGGGCATGGTGGCATGTGCCTGTAATCCCAGTACTTGGAAGGCTGAAAACAGGAGGATCTCTAAGAGTCTGATCTGTGTAGTGTGACCCTGTAGTCCCTGTAGACCAAATGCATTAAAAAAAAAAGGCATCCTGTGATGTTCCTAGAGGTAAATATCTATATTTAAATATCTCAAATATCTCTGACTCTTTCTTGGTCTATCTGTGCGTACTTCTGCCCACCGATCCTTATCAAACCTTTGGACTGAAAGCCGCCATAGCTGAAGGCTTGTCCCTCAGAGAGCACACTACATGCTAACAGTTGTGCAGCGGATACTCTCAGATGGCTGCACAGCAGCTCTTCAAAGAAGATGATTTTTTTTTTTTTAATTTTTTATTTATTTATTTGTTTGCTTGTTGTGTTTGTTTGTTTCTTTATTTACTCATTTTGTGGCTGGCTCAGCCCGCCCCGGTGGTGGCGCTGGCGCAGCATGTGATGCCGGGGATTGAACTGCAGTCCCCGCAGTCGCCTGAGCCCTCCTAAGCAGGCGCTTTAGACCACTGAACCATCTCGCCGGCCCTAAAGAAGATGATTTTAACCGGTCCATTTTAGGTATACATGCTGCTCACATTAATCATTGGGAATTTGTGCAGGCACATGACATAATTTGATTCTTTTGTTCCTCCTTCTCCTGCCCTCCCTTTAAACTCTCCCCTTCCTTATTTACAAGTTCTTATTTCCATTTTCCCTTTTATTCTCATTTTTTTTACTTTTCCCTCCCTCCCTTTCTCCACGCTCCCCTCCCTTGTCTCCCTCACCACCTAAAGATTTTCTCCTGTTCTGTGCTATCTGTGATACATTTTGGTCCTGATCTCTACTTTCAGTCTCTCACACCAGAGCAATGGTGCAGTATTTACACGTGTGTTGATTTACTTCCCTTGTGAGTAGGGTTTTGCAGTGCACCCACTTGCCTAGTGGCATCTCAAGCTTGTCCTCCTTGATGGTAGGGCAGTCCTCCACTGTATAAAAACAATCATACCTTTATCCACTCATCAGTTGTCGAGCCTTTGAGCTGTTCCCAAGATTGGGCTATTAGAGACCATGTCACTACAAACATGGTTGTGCATGTGTTGCTGTCATACGATCCCTTTCATTCTTCTGGGAAGATACCATGAAGAGGAACAGCTGAGCCGAAGGGGCCACCAGTCCTAATTTTTTTGGGGACTCTCCACGCTGACTTCCACAATAGCTGCATCAGTCTACACTCCCCGCAACAGTGCAGAAGGGTTCCTTTTTTGCCACGGCCCACCAGCATTCATTATTGGTGATTTGTTGAAATTAGTCCCTCCTTCTGGAATGAGAAGGAATCTCAGAGTTGTTTTAATTTTCATTTCATAAATGACCAATGATGGTGAACATTTTTTCATATAGTTACTTGCAACTTCTATTTCTTCATCTGAGAAGTGTCTATGAATTCTTTATACCCATAGTCATTAAACTTAAGGGGTCTGATTTTTTTTTTTCTGAGTTCTTTACATACTCTAGATAGTAAATCTTTGTCTGAGAAATAGCTGACAAATTTTTTCCAGCGCTGTGAGTCGTTTTTCACTCTGTCAGTGGTTTCTCTTGCTGCACAATAGCTTTTTAATAAGGTGAAATCTCAGTTGTTGATTCTCTGTGACATTCCTCTGAGTGTGGTTTTGCTCATTAAGTCTTTGCTTACATCAGTGTGTTCAAGAGTTTTACCTGTTCTTCTGCCAGCAGATTCAACGTTCCTGTTTCATTATTTGTACCTTTAATCCATTTTGGTTTTAGTTTAGTGCATGATGATATGGGCCTAGTTTTAACATTTCACATGTGAAAAGCCAGTTTTTCCAGCACCATCCATGAAAAGGCTTTCTTCCAGTGAATGAATTTTGGCACCTTTGTCATCTTTAAGGTGGCTAACTATTTCTGGAGTGCTTTCTGCGTCTTCTAATATGTTCCACTGATCTTCAGGTCTGTTTTCCTGTCTATACCATGCTGTTTTTATCAGCATAGTTTTATTGAATAATTTCAAGTCAGGGATTGTGGTGCCTCCTGCTTTGCTTTTGCTGCCCAGAATTGCCTTTGCTATTCTAGGTCTCTTCTGGCTCCATTGATATTGTTTTCTCTAATTCTGTGAGATATACTGTTGGAATTTTAACCAGTATTGCATTAAATATGTATAACAATTTTCAAAGTATGGCTATTTTCATTATATTCATTCTTCCTACACCATAAGCAACTATCTTTCCATTTTCTTTCTTCTTTTTTTTTTTTTTTTCCTCTCTCTCGTTCTTTCTTCACAAATAGGACTTTATCACTATTAAAAATCTGGATCTTAAACAGACTCTTGGACTGGTGGTTCATATCCTTCAGCTCCAGTCTCATCTCCAGCAGCTTTTCCAGAGCTTCTACCTTCACCATGAAGTCCCATGAGTTTTCCCAGCTCAGACTTGTGTTTTTTCAGCATTTTTACTTTTCTGATGAAGATATCATGCAGAGGGCAGGTAGACTGGCAAGCCTTTCCTATGTCTTCCCCAATGCTACCTGGAACCAATTTATTGACCTCTTCCTTCAAATCATTTGTCTGCACCTCTCGGGTCATGATTTCCATCATCTGCTTCTGGATCTGGCAGACCTGTTGGTGCTGAGCGTAAGAGGTCTTCCGTATCTGATTGTTGCGTTTTTTAGTAAAGCCAACACAGAACAGTGGAAGCAAGTAGCCATCAGTAGTCTTGACATCAACATGAGCTTCAATCATGGTCTGCCATTGTTTGACCACGGAAAACACATTCTGTCATGGGTGAGGTCCATTGCCATGGAAGTCAGGCAGTTTTTGCCCTAAAAATCTTCAGTAATTAGCTTGAATTTTTTTAAAAGCAACCTCATCATTGTGCAGATCAGCAAGGCTCACTTCAAACACATGATCTTTGAGCTCATCAGAGGCAATTTTGGTTCCTTGAGTTCTGGTGATGAGTGTTTTTGCAATATTTCTTATGTTGAACATAGCCGGCGCCTTCACATCACACTGGTCTTTTTTAAAAAATGGATCAACTGCTTTCTTCTTGGCTCCTTTTTTGCCACCTTTTGTAAGGTGCCTGTTCTTGCCTACTGCCATGGTGCTGCTCAGAGCCAAAAGGTTTTTCCATTTGCTGACATGCCTTGTAATCTTTTTCAGAGTTTTCAATTTAGGAATCTCTTTCTCCATTAGATTGATTCCTAGGTATGTCTTTTCTTTCTTTTTTTCTTTCTTTCTTTCCTTCTTTCTTTCTTTCTTCTTTGAATGCTATGGTAAAAGTTGTTGTTTCTCTAATTTCAAAGTGAGTTCATTAGTTGCATATAGGAAAACTATTAGTTTTTGACTTTGTATCCAGCTACAGTGCCAAATTTGGTCATCAAATCTAGAAGTTGTTTGGTGAAGTTTTTGGAATCTTCTATGTAGAGAATGATTTCATCTGCAAATAATGATAATCCAAATTCTTCCTTTTCCACCCTAATTACTCTTGTTTATTTCTCTTATCTAATTGCTCTGGCTAATGTTTTCAGAGTTATATTGAATGAGAGTGGTGTCAGCTGACATCTTTGTCTTATTCTTGATTTTAAAGTGAAAAATTTTGTTTATGTCCATTTATCATGATGTTGACTATTGGTTTGTCATAAAGAGCTCTTATTGGCCTGAGATAAAGACCATCTTTTCTAATTTCCTATAAGATTTTCTATCATGCATTGATATTAGATTTTCACAATAGCCTTTTCTGCATCTATTGAGATGGTCACATTACTTTTGCCCTTTCTGTCAATATGGTGTATTGCAGTCATTATTTTGCATATGTTGAGCCATCACTGGGATGAATCCTAGTTGGTCATTCTATGTAATCTTCTTGATGATTTACTGCATTCTGTTTGCCAGTATTTTATTGAAGACATTTGCATTTGTGTTCCTTAGGGAGATAGACCTGTAGTTCTGTTCCTCAGTTGGGTCTTTCTGTGGTTTGGGTGTCAGGACAAGGCTGGCTTCCAGGAATGAATTTGACAGTAATGTTTCCATTTCAATTTCATTAGAGTTTGAGAAGTAGTGGTATTAAGTCTTCTCTAAATTTCTGCTGTGAATTCAGAATTCAGCTGTGAACTCACCACAGCCTGGGCTTTCATTGTTTTCAATTACGTCTTCTATTTCATTGTAGTTGCTGTGTAATTAACTTTATCTGTGACTCACTGGTTGTTCAAAAAGTTACTATTTAATTTCTATGTGTTTATGAAATCCTTGTTTTTTTTTTTGCCATCAATTTCCAATTTCAAGGAAAAGAAGATTAGTCAACGCAGTTGAATTGGAGGAGGGCTTCTATGTGGTCCCAGGGGAACTCTAAGCTGCTGTAGTGGCAGTGACTCCCCCACTCGTGGTGCTGTGAGCTTTGTACAGGAACAGGACCTTTGGCTGAGGAGGCCACAAGGTGTTGTGGGTGATTGGAGGTTCTTTCGGTTGCTGTGAGTTCTCACCAATCTAATATGATGCTGAACTGGAAAAAAAGCTGAAAATGGAAACACTATGTTTAGACTCAGACTATGACAAAACAAAGGACTCTACTTTGGAAGACTGGGAGAATATTGGAGGCCAAAGGCGTTGGACAGATCCTGACCTCCTTCAAGGTGAAATCCAGAAATTCTTAAGACTAAGCCTGACTCTGCTCACTCTTTTTTTTTTTTTTTTTGTTACATTAAGGCCAGCTCAGCCTGCCCTGGGGGTGGGGCTGGTGCAGCATGCGATGCTGGGGATCGAATCACAGTTTCTGTGGTTGCCTAAGCTTGCCTAAGCAAGTACTTTAGATTGCTGAGTAAGGCAATATAATATATATATATTATATAATATTTATATAAAATATATTTAATTAGTAAATATATATATTTAGTAAGTATATATATATTTAGTAAGTATATATTTATATATAATATATATATTTAATAAGGCTCTACAGGGTCTCATTATGCAGATTGGACTCATAGTGATTCACCTGTGTTCAGTCTCCTAAGAGCTGGGATTACAGGCGTGGGCTGCCACACCCAGTCTCAATTGCTGTCTCAGCCCCAGGAGCGGAGACGGCATGGAAAGTAACAGTATTGACAACATAAAAAATTCAATAAAAATGTAAGTACTGGGCCGGGGAGATAGCTCAGTAGAAAAAGCACTTGACTGGTAAGCAAAAGGTCCTGACTTTAATCCCTGATACTGTAAAAAAAAAAAAGTAAGTACAACAATATGCCATGTGTTGTTCCCACTAGCCATGAGTGCAACATTTTGCTACATCATTCTAATTTCCTTTTTTTTGCATCACATATTTTTATTAAATTTTATTAAATCTTTTTTTCTCTTGTAAACCAATCCTTTATTTGAGAAAGAGTATAGCAATAACTGAAGTTACATTAGAAGTAGCACAAATCTAAAAGACAAGAATGACTGGTATTCCAAGCATAATTTTAGTGTTACCCATTGCTATTCCCCGTGTCAAAAACATTTTGGTGATTCTTAGGCATCCTGTGCATATAGGTGCATGATTTTGCTCCTGCCGTGTTTCCTATCTTTTCTGTTTGCCATAACTTCATTGTATAATGCTTAAGTCTTTGGTTTCCATTTAGCTGTGTTATGCCTTTCCATTTTTATTTCTTCTTTTTAGTTCTTATGCTAGGGAGACTATATGATATTTACATATATAGGTCTGGTTTATTTCACTTATGAGTTTATGCTCAAGATACATCCACTTATATATGAAGTCTTCTAGTCTGTCATTACTTATAGCTGAGTAATATTCCATTTTATGAAAATACCACATCTTTTTCAACCATTCTTCAAGTGATGGGCATTTTGGTTGTTTCCAAGATTTGGCTATTACAAATTGGGCTGCTATGAACATAGGTGCACAGATATCGCTATGGATGTTTTCAGTTCTTCTGGGAAAATTCCCCGTAGGAGGATAGCTGGATTGAATGGGATTTTCAGTTCTAGTTTTTTATGGAGTCTCCACACTGCTTTCCATAATGGTTGTACCAGTCTGCATTCCCACCAGCAGTAGAGAAGGGTTCCCTTTCCCCACAGCCTCTCCAACATTTGGTTGATTTTTTTTTTTTTTTTTGTCTTTTTGAGACAGGGTCTCGTTATGTGGGTCAGGTTGGCCTTGAGCTCACTTTTGTAGCCCAGGCTGGTCTCTAACTCGCACAGATTGTCGGTGCCTCCCAAGTGCTGGGATTACAGGTGTGCGCCACCACACCTGGCTTTGGTTGATTTCTTTAGGGTAGTCATTCTTTCTGTGGTGAGATGGTATCTAAGTGTTGTTTTAATTTGCATTTCACGAATGGCTATCGATGTGGAGCATTTCTCTATGTACTTATCATCTTGCTGAATTTCTTTCTCTGAGAAGTGTGTGTTCATCTCAGTTGCCCATTTCTGGATTGGGTCTTTGAATTTTGGGACCCTAATGGTTTTTAGTTCTTTATAAACTCTAGGTAGAAGACCTTTTTCTGAATACTTATTATTTAAAAATTTTTCAAAATTTGTGGGTTGTCTTTTCACTCTGTTGGCAATTTCTTTTGAAGCGAAAAAACTTTTCAGCTGGAGGAGGTTTGAGTTGTTGATTCTTTCAAGTGTTAACCGTGCATTTGATTTTTGTCCATGAACTCTTTGCCTACTCCAATGTCTTCAAGATTTCCTCAGACTTTCTCCTCTAGGAGGTTTAGTGTGTCTCTTTTAATATTTAGATCTTTAATTCATTTTGACTTTAGTTTAGTGCATGGTGATAGACCTGGGTCAAGTTTTAGTTTTCAGCATGGGAAGAGCCAGTTTTTTCAGCACCATTTGTTAAAGAGGCTATCTTTCTTCCAGTAAACATGTTTGGCCCCCTTGTCAAAAATAAGGTGGCTGAGTGTGTTTTTATTTGCTTCTGCATCTTCTAATCTATTCCATTGATCCTTTGGTCTATTTTTTTGCCAATACCATGCTGATTTTATCATGGTAGCTTTGCAGTATAATTTTAACTCAGGAATTCTAATGCCTCCTGCCTTATCTTTGTTGCCCAGGATTGTCTTTGAAATTCTAGGTCTTTTTTTAGTTCCAGATAAATTTTAGGAATGATTTCTCTACGTTTGTGAGGTATGTTGATGGTATTTTGATAGGGATTGAACTAAATCTGTGTAATAGTTTAGGGAGTATGGTCATCTTCACAATGTTGCTTCTTCCTATCCAGGAGCAGGGAATATCTTCCCATTTTCTGAAATCCTCTAGGATCTCTATTTTCAGAATATTGTAGTTTTCATTGAATAGATCTTTTACATCTTTAGTTAGGTTAATTCCTAGCAAGTGTTTTGTTTTGTTTTTAGTACCAGGATTCAAACTCAGTGCCTTGTACTTGTCAGGCAGGTGCTTACGCCACTGAGCTATCTCCCTGGTAGCAGTTAGGTTAATTCCTAAGTATTTCATTTCTTTTATGACAGTATTATAAAAGGTCTTGTTTTTCTAATTTCTCTCTGTGTGTTTGTTATATGTGTAGAGGAATGCTATTGACTTTTGTATGTTGACTTTGTACCGTGCTATGCTACTGAATTTCAGTATTAATTTTAGTAGCTTCTTGGTGGAATATTTTGGGTCTTCCAAGTAGATTATCATATAATCTGCAAATAATGATAGTTTAACTTCTTATTTACCTATTCTTATTCCTTTTCTGTCTCTTGTCTAATGGCTGTAGCTAATGATTCCAGAACTATAGTGAATAGGAGTGGCGATAGGGAGCATTCTTGTCTTGTACCAGATTTGAGAGTAAAAGACTTTAGCTTTTTTCCATTTAGAATTATGTTCACTGTTGGATTGTCGTAGATGGCTCTTGTCAGATTGAGGTAGAGGCCCTCTATTCCAATTTTCTGTAGGACTTTGAACATGAATGAATGTTGGACTTTGTGAAAAGCCTATTATGCATCAATTGAGATGATCATGTGGTTTTTGGCTTTGGTTCTATTAATATAGTGTATTGCATTTATAGATTTACCCCAGGGTTAGTAGTGTGTGACTCCCAGTCTCTCTTGCAAGAAATTTTGCTGCAGGGCTCCACAGCAGATGCCCGAGCTTGGTTCCTGGTGAGGTAGAAGTTCTGGTGGCCCAAGGGTACAGGCCTAGTGTTCCTGCATACATGCCCGCCAGTCATGATTTGTGGGCGGGGGCGGAGTTCTGGTGGGAGTGCGGGGGCTGCCTGCCAAGAGGTCCTACCTTCCTTCCCGCCAGTCGGTTGGGGTGCTATCAGTGAGGCCTGAGTTCAGGTGGCAGGGTGGGGGCTTGCAGGTGGAGAGGTCCTACCTGTGTGCCCGTGGGTTGGTTTGTCAGTCAGGGCTGCTCTGCACGCGGGTCGATAGGTCAGTCGTGGCTGCTCAAGTCACACCAGGCATGGCTGCTGGGTCGGATGAGCTTCCGGTGGGGCGGGGGATGGCTCCTCTAATTTCCTCCTCCTCCTCCTCCTCCTCCTCCTCCTCCTCTTC
>PVKN010014432.1:0-19151 GCA_004027915.1 Capromys pilorides | reverse complement strand
AGCATCTCCTTTTTACTAGGATGTATACTCTGGTACTTAGAAGTCAAGTAGCAAGATGTCTGTACTTTCAAGTTATCCTGAAAAAGCAAATAAGTAGGTAGGAAGAATGGATAAAGTTATTAATAATGATTAATCTGGGTCAAACTACATATTATTTGTATAATTCCTATAATTTTGCATTTGGAATTATATCAAGATAGGTATAATTTGTCTAAATAAATATTATTTGGGTTGTTTTTCTGGCACCAGGGTTCCAACTCGGGACCTTGTGCTTGCTAGGCAGACACTTAAGCCACCGACCTATCTCCAACAGTACAATCTTTGCAAGCAGGATCTTTTTTCCTCCAAGTCTCTGTCTCTTAGGTAATTTCAACCCAAATCCTTCTATTTCATTCCTTAAGGAATTTGGAGACTCTTCTTCCCTCAGTTAATTATCACTGACACTGTGATTACTCCGAAGTCTATTATTTATAGGTTTCAAAGTGCTGCAAACCGCCAAGCAGCACAAAATTAAGTGAAAATTGTTCAGAATCAGGAGACAAGGCCAATAGGCATGAGATCTGTTCTTATGTAAGATTATTAAGGAATGGCATTATGCCCACTTTACTCACCAGAATACTACAATTCCTACTAATCACGAACTTATAGTCATCTTGACTCTTTTAAATTAAAATGATCACTACATACATACGATTTTAATATGAACGAGATTTATACTACTTCAGAAGATAATTACGATTTGCTATAGTTTTAGTGGTATAAACAAAAACTATTATTACTCCATTAGTATTTTTCATTGAAAATTATTATTATTATTATTATTATTATTATTATTATTATTGTTATTATTATTATTACTTGGTACTAGGTATCAAACTCAGGACCTTGTGCTTACCAGGCAGGCACATAAGCCACTGAGCTATCTCCCTAGTGAAAATTCATTTTAATGAATAATAAATAACACTTCTTTAAAGTATTAGTGTACATTTTTATGACTGGTTCAGTTGGGAAAACTGAAAGCTAGAAATACCATTTTCTTTATTTTTATATTTCATAGAAGGGTCTACAGGGTGTTCAGGGTCTCGCTACTAGATCAGACTCCTAGTGGTGTGTCTGTTTACAGCCTCCCAAGAGCTGGGACTACGGGAGTGTGCCACCATGCTCGGTCTCAATCACCATCTCAGCAGGCCCTGGGAGCGGGGCAGCACGACAGTGCCCAACAGGCCTGACCTTGGCCTGCTTGCTTTAATCTGCTGAGCTATTTGGCAAGCCCTGTTCTGTTTTTTTTGTTTGTTTGTTTGTTTGTTTTGTTTTTTGTACTGGGAATTGAACTTACAACCTCATGCTTGTTAGGCAGGCACTGTGCCACTGAGCTGTATCTCCAGCCCTTTAAATGTTAACATGTTTAAGGGACAAACAGTGTCTTGCTCCCTTTCCATTCTCTGATTAGAAATTAGCCGTTTCATTTCTGTGAGAAGTTGCAATTTCTTTAACAAAATCGGTGCGGTGAGGCAACATTTTCATTGCATCTCTTCATTAACAGCCTTCATGTTCCGTCTGCACAGTGGGAAGACAGCATAGAGTGATCCCAACTCCTTACTAATGCCTTTGCCTATGCATCAGTCCAGCCAAGTGTAGGAAGGACCGAGGGAGTCTAACATGCTGTCTGTTAACTGAAACTGCATGTGGCGTAATGTGGCTTAACTAGCCAAAATCATCATATGTTTCCATCAAATGCCCTGCCGAGGACTACAGTTGCCTGACGGGTAGCCCACATATAATTTTGTTCTCCAGACTTTGTTCTCCATATTTACAGAGAGTTGTATTTGGAATTCAGGAACTTCACTCTGCTGCCACGGCTTTTGCTCTGGTTTAAGCTACTACCAGCTCTTCGTTGGACTCCTGCTGTGTCCTAATTAATCTTCTCTTGCTTAGTTTAATTCATCTTCTACATAGTAAAAGAGGAATTGCTTAAGCATTGTCTTGTTCTTGCTCATGCTTTCTTGTGACCTTTAATTGCACTTGAAGTTGAAATCTGCGTGATCTGACCGTAACTTCTGTCTGCAGCTTTGGATCATCCGGTTCTTCTCCTCTCCGTCAGGCACACCAACACCATCCTACCTTGGTTCCTCCACACTCTGCCTCTTCAGCAATTCTACTTCACTGCAAGGCGAGTGCCTTCCTACCACTTAGGCCTCAACCTACGTGTCTTCTTTCCAGGCAAACCACTCCTTAACTTGTCTTCAAAACATTTATCACTGTTATTATCTCATCTGCTTACATGTCTTTATTCTCCCTGAATGAAAACATGATTTCTGTGATTACAAGGACATTTGTCCCTAGGAGGACACCTGACAAAAAAATGAACTCAATAGAATTTGTCTTACGGATGAATCTTAAAAAGTTGACATCATTTGTTTCTCCTGACTAGAAAATATTTATCTATCCTGTTGTTTAAAACATTGAGAAGACAGCCTGCTCAGGTCTGCTTCCAGCAAATGACTTAAGTGAGATTCTAACCATGCCCTGATGGCATATTCTCCATTGTAATCATAGGTTCAGATGCAAAGAAAACAGAACACACCTTCCTTAGGTCAGCCGATTCTACTCTGATTCTCCAAGTCCCCTACTTGAAAGGACTGAGGGAGTCACCAACCACAGAGAGCACAACAGAAAGTCAGATTTCTAGTCTGCAGCCAGACCTATTAAATAATGACTTTTTTCTAGAACTAAGCATTGTGCAGTATAATTACAGAATAAATGAAAAACATATTGTCAGAAAAATGAAAAAAAAGAATTCATGCAAGAGCAAATTTTTACTCAACAGAATGAGGATGTTTTACATCATAGAGATTTGAGTTTGCCGCCTTGGTCCTTGTGTGAGAGCTGTCTTGTACTATAGCAAGTTATTGTCAAAGATATGCTTGCTTTAAAACAATAGAAATTTAGATCTTACCATCTGATAGAGAAAAATCAGGGGGTGTGGTGGCACAAGTCTGTAATCTAAGCACTTTGAAGGCTGAGGCAAGAGGATCACTGGGAGTTCAAGGCCAGTTTAGGCTATGGAGGAGGTTCAAGGCCAGTCTGAACTTAGTGCGACCCTGTCTCAAAAAGAGAAAGGGGAAACAGGGAAGAAGAAAGAGGGGAGAAGGAGAGAGGGGGAAGAAGAAAGAGCAGGAGACAGATAGACAGAGGAGGAGGAAGAGGGAAGGAGGAGGAGGGAGGGAGGGAGAGGGGGAGATGGGGAGAGAAGAAGAGAGAGGGAAAAAGGGAGAGAGAGAGAGGAGTCTTTCTGAGCACTGAGTTGCTCTCTGGAAAATCTAAGGCACATTTGTGCCTTTCCAGCCTTTCCTAACTCCTAGAGACCACCAGCATTCCATGGCGTGGGCTCTCTGTTTCCAGATTTAGTAAAGGCTGGCAAAGTCTTCTCCCATTATGTTACTCTGACATGGGTTACTGCCTTCTTCTTCACTTTTGAAGACCCTTGTGGGTACATCAGATCCAGTTGGACAATTCAGGGTAATCCCCCTAGTATAACACCAACTGGTTAGCTCCCTGAACTGTGTCAGCATCTTATCTCTGTCATAAGAGTGAAGCCCAAATCAGAATCTCCCAGCAAGAAAAACATGGGGACATCAACTCCAGTTCTGCATCTGACCACTGATAGGTGTCTAAAAGGAGTTTGAGTAGAAGAATTCCTCTCAGCTAAGCAGAAAAAAAAAAAAAAAAACAAAAAAACATACCTTTGATTTAACAAATTCAGATGCAGTTTTTCGTATGGATGAGGCTCTAAAATACAATGGCAACGCTCCATCCTGTGGAGTCCTGTGGAAGAGCTGGGAAGTAAACCGTAGCCCAAGGAGTGCACGGGGCGATGTCCAGGGAACACCTGGAGCATAAGCAGAGACTCCGCAGCAGGCTCCACCTGCCAAGGAAATCCTTCAGAAACGATGCTTTAGCAACACACACAATGGTGGCTAAGAGTGTACATACTCATGTCAGAAGTTTCAGAGTAACAAATAGTTGTGTGAAAATGTTCAGTACTAAGAGACACTAGAGACACACTCCAACTCTGTTTTTGTCATCCCATAATATTTCCTTTGTTATGATGTAGGGTTTCTTTTCTTATAAAGCAAATCCTGTCAGATCCCACCCACTCCTACTGCCTAGGGTCTCTCTGTGGCACTAATGACTCTGCTTTCTACCTGTGTTCCCTCTCTTCTCTTTCCTTCCTCTTTTCATGTACATAAGCTGTCGAATGTCTCTGTCATCGCATCACAGTTGCTCCTGTAACCTCACAGCTCCATGCCACCGCTGCTCCATAGCACTTCCTCTTCCTGTTCCTGACAGGCACCTTGGGAGGACTTCCGCACTTTCTTTTTCTACTTTCTAATACACCACGCACACCCAATCCTTAGCTGTCTGCATTTCAAATACCGCCTGCACGCCTACAAAAAATGTTTTTACCAAAACTTCTTTGTTGAAATTAACTGGTCATTTTCAGACACTCCAGTCAGGGCCACAAACAGCCTCTGGGAATACACTCCTACTTCCGGGCTGATACGACTCTGCTCTTCTACCTCCCTGGATGAACCTGCATCTCAGTGTTAGTTTTCTTCCTCTTCTGTCTCCCTAATAAGAATCACTTTTCTAATGTACATATACAAATTCTTGTGGTGATCTGAATGTCGATGTCCTCCCGAAACTCACCCATGGAACCCCAATCTTCAATGCACTGGTATTTAGAGGGAGAATTTGGAAAATGGCTCAGTCATGAGGTCCCTGCCCCATTGATGGGACTCCAGCTGAGGCTTACTCACCCTTCTGCCATGCAAGGATGCAGCAGCAAGTTAGGATGCATATGACAAATGGGCCCTTACCATCAGCATCACGCCTGTTGGCACCTTCACCAGTGAGCAACACATTTCCGTTCATAAATTCCCATGTCAGGAGGCTTGCCGGTTAGCTCAGTTGCTTAAAGCACCTGCTCAGGCAGACTCAGTCAGGTGCAGGGGACTGCTGCTCCATTCCCAGCTCCACAGGGCACGCCAGACCCGCCCTTAAGGCAGCCCGAGCAAGCCAAAACCAAAACAAAGAAACAAAAAGCAGAATACTTTTCAAGTTTTGGGTCTGTCAGATATCTCAATGGACTAAAGCAGCTGCTAGGTCAGGTATGGTGGGGCATGCCTGTAATCCCAGCACTTGGGAGGCTGACGCAGGAGGATCCATGTGAGTTTGAGACCAACCTGGGCTACAAAAGTAAGCTCAAGGCCAGCCTGAACTGCATAGTGAGACTCTGTCTCAAAAAGACAAATAATAGTAATAATAATAATAACAATAATAATAATAAGTAAAGTGTCTGCTTAGGCACATTGCAGTGGTCCCCTGCAGGCAGAGCCAGCCCCGCCCCCCAGGGCTCAGTGAGACTATGATTGAGACTGGACATGGTGGCATGCACCTGTAATCCCAGCACTTGGGAGGCTGAACACAGGTGGATCGCTACAAACCCTTTCTGTGTAGGGAGACCTTGTAGACCCTGTACTAAAATACAAAAATAAAATAAAACAAATTAAATTTCTAAGAAATGCAGTTCCTGTGGTATTTTTTATAGCAGCTTAATCAGACTAGGATAAGCTTTTTTAAAGTTATTAAACAATGAATAATATATTTTAAATAATATTAAGGGCTCAGGGTGTAGGTCAGTAGTAGACCACCACGGGCTTACCAGGCTTGAAGCCTTGGATTCAATATATATATATTGAATATATGTATATATATTTTCAGCATATATATATACATATATTTGTATTGCTACAATTCTCTTTAATAAGATTCAACCTAAACAAATTCACTCCAGACATGCAAGTATTGCTTCCAAAAGCTGCCACTGTCATTAGAAAAAATAAACCTGAATGGGATTATCCACAGTTTTGCTATGAGGAACTGCACATGAAAAATTGACAGCTGGGGTTTATCTCTAGTACAGTGTTTTTCAAACGCTTCTGTTATTGGTTATATTCTTGTAGAGGTTGATACATTGTGTCAACTTGGCTTCCTGCTGGTGGGGTCAGAGTGCCGGCCCCGGGATGCAACGGGCCCGCCCCAGAGCGACTCAGCAAAAGAGACCGTACAAAGGGGCTGAGGAAGGGGTCGAACTTCCACTTCCTTGAAGGAGCTTCAGTCTTCGCCTTGGCTCGGACTTCATTGCCTGGCTTGCAACGCAGACTCCTGACCCTCTGGCCTGGATCCTTCAGCTTCTGTTGCAGACTCTTCAGCATCCATCGCAGACTTCAGTCTTGCGTCACAGACCCACGGGCTGACGAACAGAGACTTGCACGGGACACTACAGTGAGCTTCAGACCTTGGGGCTGAATCCTTCAGTCTGGATGTGCAGAGGCCCAATGCATGCTTCCTCACCTGGCTCTGCACCTGACTGCGGTAAGCCAATCTTGTAATTCCTTATACGTTATATATCTTGTGATAATATCTGTTCCTCTAAGTAAAACCCTAACTAATACAATTCTGTTGCTGATATTCTCTGAAAGTAGAAATATTTGATTTTATTTGAAAAATGTTGTCAAAAAAAGTATGGAAACAAAACAATGAAATGAAGGAAAGAGGGTAGAAAGAATGGTTTCAAATTTTGAAGTACTTAATGAATGGTATAAGAAGCATCAAAAATAATTAGCAATATTTAAGTACAACTCCCATCTTACGATTCTTTGCAGTTAGTAACAAAATTAAATTACTGACATCAAATATACAACCATCTCTATTTCCTCTCAAATGTCTAAAGCTGATTTATTTTCTAAATAAAAAGCATCCTTTTAAAAACTCAGTAATATTTCACTGCTATTGTGAAACATGTTATTATTGCCTAGGAATGTGCCACTCTGAGTGGCTTTGAAATAATAGTTCATTTTAAAAATAATAATAATAAAATGAATACGTAATTATGCCAAAGTAGCCAAAACAAAAATTTTCAGATTGAACAGATTAAATGGGCAAGGCCACTAGAACCCCAAAAAGCGATGGGGAATTTCATGCAAGAGATGGGGCCCCTACAATTTGCAGAGCAACAATAGGCCAGTGGTGAGGGGATCATCGCCCTGGTGCCACCACTACCTGATTTTGCAGTTCTGTCCTTGTATATCAAAAGGGTGTATTAATATGGTGTGTTCCCCAGTGTGACTTAGTTATATTTGTTTTGTAAAAATCATATTTTTAAAATGTTTTAGATAAACACACTACCTTATAAAATATCAGTTCTCTGTATTAAAAGTTATATTCCAACCTATTTTTTTCTGTTGTATTTCATTTTTAATCATTGGTCTTTATAGAATGCTTCACTTGGCACCTACCTATATTATTATCTTTTTCATTTTAAAAGTTCTTTTTCTTTTTATTTTATTAAATGCCTTAGACTTAACATGGAACCAGTATTTTCCAACAATCATTGATATTCTAATAAATCTCTATAGAATGTGATTAAAAAGCTGTTACTTTTTTTTTTAACACAGAAATTTAGAAATCTAAGCATTATGGAAATCAGTGTGGAGACTGGTAAAAAAACTAGGACTGGAAATCCCATTCAATCCAGCTATCCCCCTACTGGGAATTTTCTCAGAAGAACTGAAAGCATCATATCATAGTGATGTTTGCCCACCTATGTTCATAGCAGCACAATTTGTGATAGCCAAATCATGGAAACAATCAAAATGCCCGTCATCTGACGATTGGTTGAAAAAAAAAAATCCAACCTATTCTATATGCATGAATTTTATATGTACCTCAAACTAACACTGCTTTCTTCTAATTTACTCTGGGTGAGGTCTTGATTCTAGAGTCAACTTTAATGTTACAAATTGGATTTAGTCACCATGGACTTCTCACATCTCTTATGTTACTTTAAAAATGTGATCCACAATACTTCTAAGCCACATTTGAATATATAATCTTTAGACTCAACCTTTTGGATCACATTAAAAGAAAAACAAGTGAACCGTTAGAATCACATTCAATGGAAAAGATAGTGAATGTCATGAGAGGCCCCTGGGAACTATCAAAGAAACAAAGTTTTCTTGCTTTCTTCTTTCTTATTCTTTATTTTTCATAAATATTTTGCAATGTGCATTAGTATGTGATATTTGCCTTGAGAAAGTGCCATAGACTACATAGTT
This sequence comes from Capromys pilorides, assembly GCA_004027915.1. Taxonomy (NCBI): domain Eukaryota; kingdom Metazoa; phylum Chordata; class Mammalia; order Rodentia; family Capromyidae; genus Capromys; species Capromys pilorides. Next base: position 10,971 of record PVKN010014432.1, on the reverse strand, counting down.
TAAATAAATTTATTGTTTTGAGAATTTCATTTTCTAAAGCCTCTCTCCCTAACTTGGATTTGTCTATTTCCTACCTTGTTACCACATCTTCTTTTTTTTCTGTCCTTGTGTCTTAATTGCCTAATAATAAAAGAATATCAGCTATATTGGATTAAAACTCACCTTCTTGACCTTATTTAACATTGATACCTCTACATACAGTAACATCCTTAAGTACAAGGAGTTAGAATTTTAAACATAAATACAATGGAGAGACATTTCAGCCTGTAACACAAAAAAAATTGAAGTGTATTTCATCTCATGATATTAGACATGTTTTGAAGTACTAAAAAATCAGGTCACCTAAACAGGCTATGTCTGTAAAATGTCTTAAAAGGATCCTCTTACCTTAGTGTAAAGGTAAAGATTTTAATGTCAGATAAGAGTGACTACACGAGTGCCACTACCTCCCAGGAGATTTTTGTCAGGAGCTATGTTTGATAGCTATGAGAGGAAGCATTACTATTATGGATGGAGGAGCAGCTGATTCTAAATATTCTAAAGTAAACAAGACAAGTTCCACAGCAGAGAACAGCTTAGTTCAAAATCAGCTAGTGCTGATGTTAAGACAACAGTATTTAGTGAGCCAGAGACACCGTGAGCTTTTTTTAGCAGATAATTACGGAAGAGGCACCAGTTATGATCACACTGCTATGTGTTGCCTTACATAGATTGTATAAATATAGATTTTACTCTTTGGACAGTAGTGAAGATTTTCTTTCCTCTTCCCTAAATTCCTACTCATGACCAGTGTGAGTCCTGTGAATTCTCTCAGGGTTCCAACTTGTGTAAGAGTACATCTAGGAGAGGCCTCTGACCAATATGAAGAGACCAGGTGATCCTATAATGAAGGCCCTGTGCCCATTCATGAGAGACAGGAAAGACAACTACATATCTGAAATAGAGTCATGTGTACTCCATGTCTCACTAGCATTCTTCCCATTCTCTAAATTATAACTATTTAATAGAGAATTATGTCTTACCTTTTTAATATTTTACTATAAATGTTCAGAAATATAAGGAAAATAATTACATTATGCTGTTAAAATTATTTTCCTCAGGGAGAATTGTATTGAGGCATCTATCTACAGAGGAAAGAAAACTGCAGCACATTCTAAAGTCATGGCTCTTGACCAGCAAGTATACCTAGGGAATAATCAAAGCAGCGTTCAGCAATTTAAGCACCCTTATCCATACAGTACTAAAAACAAATACTAAGATTATGAAAAGACATCTTTGCATTTTAAATATGGTTTAAACGTTCATAGTGACAAAATTTATTATAAATGCCTCATTTTGGGGGGCCGGGGAGATAGCACAGCAGTCTATATGCCTGACCGGCAAGTAAAGGGACCCAGATTCAATACTTTGTACTCTGTGCAGTGCCAGCCCAGAACCGGGAGCTCACCGTGCCAGACACCAGAAACCAAAACCAGGTGTGGTGGCACATGCCTATAACCCCTGCGCTGGGGAGGCTGACACAGAAGGATCACTGTAGTCTGAGCTGTGTAGTAAGACTCTGTACTACATAAATAAATAAATAAATAATTTTAAAGATTATTTTTGAAAAGGCCTCATTTTTAAGACTCACAATAACTAATGAAATCATGTTTAAAATTTGTCATCGAAACAAAAATTTGTTGTGGCAAAAAGAAAAATTGTGATATAAAGCAGCACAAAAAGTCAAATAAGCACATCAGCACATTCCAACATTTCATCTCACTTAAAATTAAACAGTAAGACTTCATTTTATATTGTCAAAAATGCGTACTAAATATTTAATGAAATATTGCAGGTCATTCCACACGAGAGTTTGGGACCTCTCAGGTGTTCCCCCTTGAGTCTGCTGAGAATGCCAGGATGCTATCTGTCACCACAACTACTACCACACCTATCATGATTTCCATAATCACTGCCACAAGCGCAATAGACAGGCAGATGTCAAATTGAGCTCCAAAATAATGCAAACAAATATTTATGCTTTCTTTCCTTAAATATTATTTTTCTAAACATAAGATCAATAACAGAAAACATAAAGATATTTCTGATAGGGCCAGCAAGATAGCTCACCAGACTAAAGTACTTGCTTAGGTAGAGAGCAGCAGCAGGGGTTCAATCCCTGGTGTGCTGTGCTGGCCCTGCACTCGAGGTGTACTGAGATGAAGACTGAGACTGGGGGTGGTGGTGTGTGCCTGTAGTCCCAGTGCTTTGGAGGCTGAAAACAGGAGACTCACTGCAAGTCTGATCTGTGTAGTGAGACACTGTAGATCCTGTACTAAATTTTAAAGAGTGCTGATAATGGCTCAAATATTTAAATATTAAAACAGAAACACTAAATCATCTGGAGGAAAAAGTAGGTAGAAATCTTAAAGACATATAGGTAGGTACAGAGTTCATGAACAAAAACCAAACTGCATGGGACATACCCCAAACAATCAACAACTGGGATCTCATGTTTTTGAAAAATTTCTTCACTTCAAAGCAAATCTCTAATAGAGTAAAAAGAAAACACACAAACTAGGAAAAATTATAGCTGACTGTCCCTTGGATGAAGGCCTTCTATCTAGAACATACAAAGAATTAAAGAATAAGCCCCCCCTCCCGCAATTCAAAGACCCAGTCCAAAACTGGGCATCTCAGAGGAAGAAATGCAAATAGCACTTCTCAGAGGAAGAAATACAAATGGCAAATAAATATATGAAAAAAAAAACAATCAATATCATTAGTCATTCAAAAATGCAAATTAAAACAATGCTGAGATTCCATCTCACCCCAGAAAGAATGTCTCACATCAAGGAGTCAGTCAATAACAAATGCTATGGAGAAAAGGAAATACTTCTCCACTGTTGGTGGGAGTGCAGACTGGTACAACCACTATAGAAATCAGTGTGGAGATTCCTTGAAAAGGATTGAGGGATTGGAGATCCCATTCAATGCAGCTACTCTCCTCCTGGGTACTTTTCCAGAAGAACTGAAAACCTCATACCCAGGTTCCATCTCTGGTACTGCTGCTTGCCATGGTGACCCCACCCCAGGCACACACAGTGGGCCACCAAGACTGGGAGCAGTGGTCATGCCTGTAATCCAAGCACTTGGGAGACTTAGACAGGAGGATCACTACAAGTCCAAGCTGTGTAGCAAGTTCCCAAAAAATGAATAAATAGAAGATTTTCAAGAAAATGAATATTGTCTTACAAGGTACACCAAAATCAAAGTAAACTCCCTACTTTGGTTAGTAATAAAGTATTAGTAATATCATCATTGACGCATAAATCATGACAAATGTATCACCCTAATACAAGATGTTGGGGCTGGGGAGATAGCTCCATAGCACAAGTGCCTGCCTGGCAAGTGCAAGGTTGTGAGTTTGAACCCTGGTCCCACCAAAACAAAAACAAAAACAAAAACAAAACAAAAAAAAAGAAATACAAGATGTCAAAAAAGGAGAACATTGTGGTAGGCAGAAAAGGCCTAATTATGTAAACCTAAAATGGCTTTTTAAATTTTATTTATTTATTTATTTATTTTTTGCAATTAGAGAAGCTATGTTTGGAGAAGTCTTTAAAGGACATTTTCATACTTGAAGCCAGCCCAAAGACTATAGGTACTTGAATTCAACAAAGCAACCCACAATAGTCCAATAGTTCATAATAGTAGTGCATTATCAGTACAACTGGCAATTGTCAGAAGTTGTTGACTTGAGCCTTTTATAGCCAAGCATATTAATATGGCATTACTTCTTATGCCTTGTGGTTACACTTTTCTGCTGTTTGATTAAGACAAAACTAAAGCAAGACCTACATAACTAAAAATGTGACTTTTGCTATCTGACAAGATCAGTCAAATCCCCTCAGGACTTACCCTAGAACCATGTACAGCACCCTGCATCCCACTGCATCCTCCCATCCCCCAACTAGAATTGCTTTTAAAATTGAAGTCTATTAGAGAAAAGAAAAAATATCAAGTATGTGGTAAAGAAAAAAGAAACCCAAACATCCTTGACAGCTGCAATTATTGCTCTTATTCATGGAGCACTGAAAGGATCTCATTACCATATGTGTATAAGGTCAATCTGTCATAAATGCTCTTGTCGCATCTTCAAAAAGACTTTACTGAGAAGCATCTCCCAGTATGCTGTCAACTGGGCCAGCAGTCACTGGCTTTTCTCAAGATTTCTCTAGTGGAGCCAAATCCCGTGTTTCATAGCTATACGCATTCAGAAATGGCCATCACAGCAAGTACAGTTGCCCAAGTGAAATTCAAACAAACAGCAGGGGCAGAGGTCTGGACTGAAGTGTCAGCTGTGGCTATAGGTGAACAGGAATCAGCTGCAGCTTTGGCAGCAAAATTTGTACAATAGGATGAAAATGGGACTGATGTCACTAACATAACCATCAAGACATTTTCCGCAGTAAAATTATATTCTTTCAAGGTAATATTGGCATTAAAATTTTGTCTGCAGAAATTGTTTGTCCCACTACCAAAAATGCATGATTCACTTTGAGTGTTTTTTCTACAAAGCTGCAGCCAACAGCAAAGTCTAGTCCAGTAGTGGGTTACTAACTGGTGGTAAAGTTGTTACACCCAGCTGAATTGAACTAGCAGGGTGTTGAGTATGGGAGATCCACGTGAGAATTGTGGCCAGCAGCATAAGAGGCAGAACTGGAGAAGCTGTCCAGATGCTATTAGGGATGTTTTTTGAGGAAGCTGTTGGAGCTATTGGAAGCCGCTAGTTCTCTTAGGTTATTCTGCTGGAGGACCTTGTTATTCTGGCTTTCGTCAGAAACTTAGCTGTTCTTGTCACTGGAGGAGCTCAGGACCTTTGTTGTCACTGAGAATGGCTACAGTTCATGCTAGGGGGGCTCTAGTCCTCATCTTGAGCATCACTTCCTGGTTCCAGAGGGGAAGATGGTGCACTGCTCAGCTCCTTGGAGAATCATGTCATGTTAGTTGTCCTGATGGGAACTCAGGTTTGCTCATCATCAGAGGACCTCTGGGCCTCCCTGTTGCTGATGATGGCTATGGTATTTTTGGAGGGAGCTCTAGTGCTTACCTTGAGCATTGCTTCCTAGCTTTAGTTCAGATCAGTCAGCCCAATTGCACAGATCCTTTATACCACTGGCATAGAATTTCTAGCTTCTACCCCTGACCTTGGGGCTTTCCAGCACAGATTCCTGAAGTGGTCCTGCATGAGTCATTGTCTCAGGCTCTAGGCCTCCAATTGGACTTATGGGAGGCACTGTTACGAGTTCTAGGTCCTCAGCTGGACTCATGCAAGACACTACTGTGGATCTAGGCCTTTAGCTAGATTCTTAGATCTTCAGTGCATGGACAGATTTCCTGTTTCTTCAAATGATTATAAAATAATCTTACTAAATGTGTCCTGCATTGTATTGTTTCCCCTTGCAAAAATCCCAAACCATGACAAGTGCCCTGCACTAAGCTAAATTCTGGAACCAACACCCACGGTGACCTGAGAGACCAGTCCACATTACATTCCCAGACCACACTTATGCCCTATCTTTCCCAAAATTCTGGGAAAGTCTAGTCTAAAGGAACTGGCACTGTTCTTGGATGAGAGAAACAAGGTTTATATAAAGGACAGAGTACAGGTGACTGTCAGGTTGAGAGGTAATTAGTTTTTATTAAGGTAATATCAAAGCCACCCAGCACACTCTTTGTGCTGATTTTACCAGTGTTGGCCTTAACATCCTATATAGTTTTATCTTATTTTTAATTTTTAAATCCAAAGTGTGCAAGAAACTACAGGGTGGAGAGGTCAGCCTGAATTACTCCCTTGGCAACTTGACCAGTTTGACCAAGATAGCTACAGTCTTGTCAAATTTGACCCTTATGTCTCCATGTCACAGCACATTGTCCAGGCCTTTAGAAAACTCCATGTGCCCCCAATTACCTTCTAAATGATGAGATAGAGTCATTACTTCTTGGTTGAAAAAGAAAACAAAAAAAAAAAAGTGTTCCACTGATATAATCATCCTAAATATCCTTAAGTAACAGAAAGTGCATATTACATTTTTAAATTTTAACTCATGAAAGTTTATTTTAATAATATATTTCTGTGTGATGTATTTTATAATTTGAATATAGAATAATTTTATTAGTTGAAATGTGTTTTGTAAAGTATGATACAACTTTCCCAGTATGAACTGGATCTCTTTAACTTCAAATTTGTCTTGTTTTAGGTGATAAAAATTACACTAGAATAATACTTTTTTTCTTCCTTTGATTAAACAAAGAGAGGCTGATATATGTGCTTGTTGAAAATAAAACAGTCTAGAGGGCCGGCCAAATAGCTCAGCGGATTGAAGTGCCTGCAAGCAGGTGCAAAGACCAACGTTTGATCCCCAGGCCTGCTGTGTCAGCCCTGCCCCCGGGGATTTACTGAGACAGTAACTGAGACTGGGTGTGATGGTGCACACCTGTAATCCCAGCTCTTGGGAGGCTGTAAACAGGTGGATCACTATGAGTCCAATCTAGTAGTGAGACCCTGAACACCCTGTAGACCCTTCCCTAAAAAAAAAAAAGAGGAAAAGAAACTGTCTGACAGTTATTTAAAATGTTAAAACACCTTTTGGTTTTCAATATTAATTATCTAGCACCTGGTATATAATGATACCTAGTTGTATATATAATAGAGAGTATCAGGGAAGTACTGGAGTACTCAAATTCAGTTCTGGACAATGTATGTGCAAAGACTGGTGATGAGGAGTTGTTTGACTAGGTAGGTGTTAACTTTGCTATTAACAGAGATGCCATGAAAGCCATAAGACTAATGAGATTATGTAGAATGTGAATTCACACAGAGTAAGCAGAGAGGTCTCTGGAACAGAATATGTTAGAGATTATATAGTTAAGGCAAAGCTTTCTGCCTTAAAAGACACTTTAAAGGAACGGCTAATGAGAAGGAAAATCGAGAGCTAAGAAGTTTCTGACATGGAGGCAAGAAAGGCAGTAAGATCTTTAGCGTCAAAACCTGCGCTGTTTATAAATCAGGCAGCACCTGCAGTAGGAAGTGGCTTTTGGATCTGACCACATGAAGGTCACTGGTGACCTTGGACAAACATTTCTTGTAGAGAGAAACAGGTTCTGTGGAGTAGGTGTAAGAGCATATGACAAAACTGTAGACAATAAGTAGTCTCATTCTTTGTAAGACTATGAACTAAAAACAAGCAAAAATGTAGAAAATAGAACTCGAGGACATGTGAGTGTGTTTTTGCCACTGTATTTTAATATGGAAGAAAGGACACAACTGCAGAAGTTGTGTCACTAATCGGGTGAAAGGTAATGAGAGTGAGTGCCTAAGAAGAGTGTTTGGCCTTAGCAACAAGGACAAGATATTGATTTTTAACCACAGAAAGAAATGCAGGGTGTTTGAAGAGAGGTGCAAGTTGATAGACTTATATATCTTCTCCATAAAATAAGAGCTCTGGCCATTTATTAAGGAAGAGCAGGGAGGAAGTGTTGGATGCTTTTGTAGAGAAGAGAATATATGAAATAGTTGTGAGAGTGGAATACCAAATCTCTTGTCCAAGATAATTCAGATACCTAACCAGTGGTTCATGGATAAATAAATGATTTGTCCTTTCAGTAGTTTCATTTCACTGGAAGAACTGAGGAATAATAATTAGTTTGCATCTTTATCAGCTGCATCTAGAAGTAGTATCCTAGAAAACGTGTACCTTTCATTGGTTGGCAGGATTTCAGAGTTCACACATTAGGAATAAAACCTCATTTCTATTTATTTTTATTTAAAGCACACTTTCAGAGCAATTCAAGGTACCTTCAATGAGAATGAGCCAGGCAGAAGAAGCCTGCTTTTCAGAGCTTGCAGGTTAAAACTGGAACCTGACAAAATAGATTCAGGCCAGCATGGTGGCGCATGCCTATAATACCAGCACTTAGGAGGCTGAGGCAGGACGATCAGTGTGAGTTCAAGACCAGCCTGGGCTACAAAAGTGAGCTCAAGGCCAGCATGAACTGCATAGTGAGACCTTGTCTCAAAAAGACCAAAAAAAAAAAAAAAAAAAAAAAAAAAAAAAAAAAAAAAAAAAAAAAAAAAAAAAAAAAAAAAAAAAAAAAAAAAAAAAAAAAAAAAAAAAAAAAAAAAAACGATTCGGTTTCTGGCTCACAGTCAGCTTGGAATATCATAATATAGTTATCATAATCAAGCTCAGATAAGGGAAACCCTCATTATACTACACCAAATTAGCAGCCATTTACACTTGGATAAAAGTTAATGGTTTGTAGCTCTATCTGTTTCTAGCCACTTCATACTAAAAAGATAAAAATAAATAAAATGGTCTTTATTTTTTAAAGTTGGTCTTTATTCAGAACAACCCTTTTCCTTTAACCCCAAAAAAGCACAGTGTGACTTTAAGACTATTTTAAGAAGCAAAAATAAAGGTGAAATCCTGAACTCAGTCAAAATTTTGAGATGTTACTATTTAAAAGCATATATCAACAGACAAAATAAACCAACGGCACAAAACACTATCAAAATAAATTGGAATATGATAAAAATAATATACAAAATTTTTATTGGTTAATGGGAAAATAAATAATCTGAATAATGGAAAAGTTTTTATAAATGATAGATTGGGATTGCTGTATTTATAAATTGGATATAATTATATAAATTAAATAACTAAAATCATTTTTATTTTTTATGCATTTGGTAAAGGATCTCATTACACAGGTCAGACTCCTAGTGATCCTCCCATTTCAGCCTCCCCAGCACTGGAATTACAGGCAGTCTCCACTATGCCCAGTTTTGGTGGGCAGCTCGGTGTGCCCAGGGCAGGGTTGGTGCGGCATGCAGTGCCAGGGATCAAACCTTGGTCCCTATGCTTGCCTGGCAGGTGCTTAGACTGCTGAGCTATCTCCCCAGCCCATAAAATCATTATTAAATCAAAATGTGATCAATAAAAATAACAAATGATAAAATAAGAACAGGTACATAGATTCAACATGGCTCTGGAAAGAATCAGTGAACTTAAAGATAGTTTCAGAAAAATAATTTAGCAAACTGTAGAATGATTGGAAGAGGCACTAAAATTTTCCTGTTATACCTACTCATTTTCCTTGTGAAATGTTTCTAAAATTATCTTCACTGGTTGGACAATGCCACTCATATAACGTCTTGATTCTTGTTTTTGCTCTCAATACCATTGCAAATAAAGTATATAATGCTAATATGACTAGGACAGATGAAACCTCTCCAGTCATTCAGATACCTTTTAGCCATTAATAACAATGTAACAAGTGAGGTACCTACCCTTATGACCTAATTAGGCAAATTAAAATGAGATTCTAACAAGCAATCAAAGATGGCAGAGTAATAATCAGTAGCAAAATTCAGCCTCTCTGGGACCCAGAATGAAAATACCTTGACAATAACAACTTAGCAAAGAGAAAAAAATAGAAAAAGACTTCCAGGAATCAGGAAGGAACAAAAAAGAAAACTGGAAGCTAAAGAAAACTTGGAGAAATGAATCACAATGCACACACAAAAAAAAGTAATCTGGAAACTTACCCCAGCTCTCAAGAAAAGAAACTCATTTCTGAAGACACAAGGTAAGTTAAGTCCTTAGGTCAGGTGCTTCAGGGAGAAAGTGGCCAGCAATGCTAGCCCCAAGGAGAAGCCCATGGTATTGCAAACTGCGAAAACAGCACAAGGCTGTACTCTGAAGTGATTCCTCCCATACTACAGGTTAAAGAAAAAAATTTGGTGCCACATCTTCCATACTGGCAGAGACTGTTTAATCAGGTGCCATTCGGAGTAAAGTTTCATCATCAAAGACAAGAGTTTGAAAAGTTAACGAAATAGATTCACTTCAGGGACCCCATTGTAGCCCTCCCACAGTGACTGGGTAAGCAACAGCCATGGAACACAGCTTCGGAGAAGGTGTGGGTCGACATACCCTGAGCAGTTAAAATCTGACTGGAAAGGACATGGGCCTTGCTGAAGACGTGTCCAGAGTGGGTGCCTCTCGGAAGTGGCTGGGTCTGGAAGTGTTAGCACTAACCACAGCGGGCTGCTGGAAGCCTTTTCCTGCTGCCTCGTCTCCAGCACGGATTGGAGGCCTGATTGTTTTCTCCATCTACTAATGTGTCCTTACACATGCCTTGCCTGGATGATTGTCACAGTGTGGGGTAAAGTGACAAAGGGCTTCTGGAAAGGGGATCACCTCACAAATTCAGAGGTTTTAACCTAGGTAGGGAAAATTGTGATTTCCTGAGATCTAAACGTAGAGCTCCTGGCCGAAAACCACACATCCAACAATATATAGAGAAAAAATGACTGTTTTGTTTTGTATATGTGTAGGACATTTGCTCCAAGGGAAGTCACCAGTTTGTACCCCTTGTCACAAAGACCTAAATTCCTGTTGGGTGTGTTGTAAATAGAGAAGCCATTCTTCAGGCCACCTCCTCTGAGCACATACCTTTTTTTTCTATGGGGGAACTCATTATTTACCTTTTTTTTCACTCTCTCTTGCTTGCTGGCTATTTTGGGGGAGCAGATATTTTATTTTGCCTTTTTTTCTATCTTTTAATTTTTTCTTTTTCTTTCTTCTTTTCTTGATTGTTCTTTTCTGTTACCATTATCTAATCCTATTAATTTTCTTCTATTTATTTATTTGTTTGTTTATTTATTTTTGGTACCAGGGATTGAACTGAGGACCTTGAGCTTGCCAGGCAAACACTTATTCCACTGAACTATCTCCCCAGCTCCCATTTCTTCTACTCGTAATTAAGACTCTTTATGTCACTTTTCTCTCCTTTACATCTTCCATTACTTAAATTTTCAACTTTCTTCTTTCATTCTGCCATTCACCACCCCTTTTTTGTTAGTGTAATCTTTAAGCTTTATTGATCTTTAGAGAGTTTATTACCTTGGTATTACTGTTGAAT